>SJYC01138395.1:0-110753 GCA_006408675.1 Madoqua kirkii
TGCCTTTTCTAAAACCAGCTTGAACATCTGGAAGTTCACGGTTCACGTATTGCTGAAGCCTGGCTTAGAGAATTTTGAGCATTACTTTACTAGCGTGTGAGATGAGTGCAATTGTGTGGTGGTGTGAGCATTCTTTGGCATTGCCTTTTTTGGGATTGAAAGTATGGAGTACTTATGGCTTGCCAGAAGCTCTCCTGAGCATTTTACACATAATAGTCAACTGATACAGTAAACCAATGAGACAGGGTTTATCACTTCCATTTCACAGAGGAGGAAACTAAGGCTCAGAGAGGCTAAGTAATTTGCCTGCACTCTTGACTACCCCTCCATTGTTGATGGAAGCCCCTGTGATCTTCATTCATGCATACATGCTAAGTTGCTTCAGTCGTGTCTGACTATCTGCGACCCTATGGACTACAGTCCGCCAGGCTCCTCTATCCACAGGGTTCTCCAGGCAAGAACACTGGAATAGGTTGCCATACCCTTCTACAAGGGTTCTTCCTGAACAAGGGATCAAACCCTCATCTCTTAAATCTCCTGCATTGTCAGACAGGTTCTTTACCACTAGCGCCACCTGGGAAGCCCTGTGATCATCATACTTTCCATATCTCCTCAATTTAAAAAGAAACTATTTTAATTGTATTATACAATCAGAAAGATATTTTTGTCATTAGCTTTCTACGCTAGACCTCAAAAATCGGTGTTAGCTATACACAGCTGATTCATATGCACACAAGTCTGAGCAGGGGTTCCAAGCGAAAGACTATAAAAGAAGATGGAAAATGAGGAACCAGGGGTAGAGGGAGAATTCAGAGCTGAGGGAGGAAACAGGCAAGCCAATGGAAATGGAAGAGAAGAGGTCTTAATGGACAAGAATGATGGCATGTGAAGACGAAGGGGAAGAACCCTCCAGGCCGAGGGGACAGTTTGAGCACAAACATAGAGGAGACAGCCTAAGGGTGGAGAACGTGGACAGGAGCAGTGGCAGGAGGCTGGAGCTGAATGGCGAAATGCTTTCAGTGTCAAATTAACAACTTTGGATTCAGGTCCATCCCTGGAACCAGTGCCAGTTTTTACCTCATGAGATTTTGTAACATAAAAATGTAATGAATATTAAAACTGCTATCTGTCAACTGAAAAAAGAAAGAAGCAATTGTTGGCACCTACAAGATCAAAATTTTTAAAAAACGATGAAATTACTTAAGTGTCATATTTATAATAAGAACTATCTTCTCCTTTGAAGTAATGAAAAAGATGATTTTCACATTTTCAAAATACTAATGATAATTCAACACATTAAATTATTACCAACACTTGAATGTATGTGATCACGGGCCAGTTCTTCTGATTGTTTTGTTTTGTTTTAACACCATCCCCAGCACTCCATCACTGTCTCAGGTTCTCAGTAAACACTGGGGACCAGAGTTTCTGGGCAAACCTCCAGCCTCAGCAGGTACCTGGAAGTATTAAGCAGGGAAATTGAGGCAGGAGCACAATGATGAACTAACTCAGTGGCATGTAGAGACTGCTGCTTGGAGCCTCCTCAGGGTTTGGGGCTTAGCTCAGCAGAAGAGTCAAATACCAGGTACCCCTCCTGACACAGCAGAAATACACACTCATTGAGTGGACCGGGTACCAGATACTTGAGAACTCAGCCTCACAGCAATTCCTCCAGAGTCACAAGAAACCCAGGGACCAGTGGAGTGGAGCTTGGAGGTGGAGGGCATCCATGAGTCCTGCGTCCAGAGGCTGGTGGGGCAGGAGGGGAGGTGGCAAGTGCAGGGGTCTGGGCAGAGACCTTCCTAGACAAGATGCCCGAGGTCTTCACCAGTCTTCTGAAATTGTGCAACTTTGCAGTCTCCCCTGCACACATGTCACTGGGAGACTAGACGGGATGTTTATTTTAGCTTTGATTTGTTTTGGCCATTGTGCCCAGAGCACACGTGGTCATGTTCCAGCTCAGGATGGGCCTGCCCTAACTCTTGGGCTGCATCTCCATCCTTGCTGCCACCATCTGGGATGCTTTCCTGTTCTTCAAAAAGCACCACACTCTCTCCACTTTGGATATCTTGGAGTCTTTTCCTTATGACAGGCACATTCTTCTCCCTTGTTCCTCTCTCCTCCTTCACCTTTTTACTCAATTCTTCACTGATATGTTGGCTTTGTTACAGAGTCCAAGCTCAAACCACTCACTGCACAACAGGTCAATAAATCAAAAGACAAGCTGTTGTGGCAAGGAATAGTGACTTTATTTGGAAAGTCAGCAAACAGAAAGATAGGGAACTAGTGTCCCAAAGAACCATCTTCCCCAAGTTAGAATGCAGGCTTATTTTATACTAAAAGGGGAGGGGATGTAGTTGGTTGTTGTAAACTTCTTAGTGTCAGAATCCTTTGTTCTTGCAGCTGTCCATGTAGGTCGTTTTGTGATGTTAACTTCCTATAAGACAAATGTCACTCTCCATTCTGCAACTTTTTACCTCTATAAGAATGGAAAGTGTCATCCCTTTAAAGATCA
This sequence comes from Madoqua kirkii, assembly GCA_006408675.1. Lineage (NCBI taxonomy): Eukaryota > Metazoa > Chordata > Mammalia > Artiodactyla > Bovidae > Madoqua > Madoqua kirkii. The sequence goes on from SJYC01138395.1 coordinate 2,516, forward strand.
GAGCCTTGAGAATCAGCTATCCTGTATATTTTAAGCTGTAGGCAACATTCTTAACTTATAGCAATAGAAGGTATATGTGTGTGCTGCTAAGTCACTTCAGTCTTGTCTGACTCTTTGCAGCCCTATGGACTGCAGCCCGCCAGGCTCCTCTGACCATGAGATTCTCCAGGCAAGAATACTGGAGTAGGTTGCCATGCCCTCCTCCAGGGGATCTTCCCAGCCAAGGAATTGAACCCTCATCTCTTATGTCTCTTGCATTGGCAGGTGTGTTCCTTAACACAAGTGCCACCCGGAAAGCCCAGCAATAGAACACAAAGGTTAAAGTAAAAGAAACATCCAACATGGAGTCAGATTTGTTCTTTCCTATTACAACTTAAACAACACTTTCCAAGGGAAGCCTTCTCTCCTAGATCAGATGAATACCTCATGTATACTCCCATAGCATGTATTACCCCCCGTTTTTATAATTCTTATCACACTTGTAATTACATGTTTGTTGTTTCCCACCCCTCTACACCATGAATTTCATAAAGCAGGACTTAAATCTGTCTTGTATCCTCTCTATCCTTGTATCTCACTGTATCCTCAGCATTAAGAACAAGACCAGGCACAGAACAGAAGACCAGTAAAGATTTGTTAAATGAGTGAGCAAGAGTCACGTGTCTATGGAAGATCTGAAAATCTGCATTAGTCCATTGTGAGATCCTAGAAGCTGGGACCCAGCCTGACTTGTCTTGCACCGGGCTGCCTTGCATTGCTGACGTCACATTGCAGGGACTGGATTTTAAAAGGGGGACAGTGGATGGGAGAGCATGAGATGGCGTTTCCTCACACCAGGCCCTTCTCTTGCATCCAACCCCAGAAGACCAATGGGGTTGGCCTTTCAGCTCACTCAGCCCACCTCAGTGTCCTCTCAATGCCTACAGGCCCTGATGGCTGTGCCATTCCTTTGGAACTTGGTGCCCTCTGGTTTTTCAGGTCTCTCTCATGAGCTCCTTTAAAAGAGAAGCTGTCTTCTCTTTCCTTTAATTTCTTGGTTCCTAAATAATTTCTTGCTCAGAGCCAGTGCTCTCTATATGTTCACTGAGGGCTGAAGAGAACCTGAATGTTTCCAAAAAAGATTTTTTAAACCTCCTTCCCCGGTGGACTTCAAAAATTTAGGGTGGATTTTCAGGTGTGTGATAAAGTTGAATGACAGCTTTTCTGGAAGCAGAAAGGTAAACTACATGAGTCTCTCTCCAAACCTTTAATTCTATGAAATTAAGCATCATATTGACACTGTGAAAAATGAGAAAGTGTTCTTTTTTTCTTTATCCATTTTAGACAAAGCCCGCCTGTGTTAGGTATGTTCTGATTTGGAGGGTCCTAGAAGAATGGGAAGCATTCTTCAATCTGACTTCAAGTAAACACGGCAAGCCCTTGTCCTACTAAAGACAGAATGAACAGCTTGCTCAGAAAAGCTGAGGATGGATTCCCAGAAGCAGCCCAGAAAAGACCAGCAGCACCACAGAATTGACCCCGTCGCTTCATAGACAAGGCCTTGCTTCCAAAAGGTCCTAGCCCCACACTGACTGGCACGTTGCCCTGGCCTGCAGATAACATGAGAAATCTCACTCTGCCTTTGTACCAGGAGGAGTTCTGCTAAGCCTCTCTACACCCTCCCTCACAGGCAGAGGCAGGAAAGGCCCCCTCAGAGGAACCCCTGGATGTGTCGCTAATCCATTCCCCTGCTTCTGTGTCACATTTAATTACTCACTCAGTACAGAGTTATCTGTACTGCAACTCCAAACTAATGAGATACTGGGAAGCCTTCAAATTGGGGATTACCAAGTACAGCATGTTATACTAAGGTCGGCTTGGATGGTTCTAAAGCTCTGATTACTACATAACACCTTCTTTTTAACCCAAAACCCTTTCATTTCTCATTTTTCAAAAGGGAAAAACTATAGGATGTTTGGAAGAGGAAAAGCATGTTGCTTGGTTGTTTGTTTTGACTGCATGAAAGCCTCAGTGATCAATATTTAAATCCTCAGAGCTGCACTGAAGCTACCACCTTTGTAATCTTCCCAACAGGGTATGCTGACCTTTGCCTTAAGGGAATAAAAAATTACAACCGCTTGATGACATTTTTGCAGGGAAATAATGCAAGAGGCTAGATAGGCACTGTTTTGAATGTGTTTGCATTCTTACCTAGTTTAATGATCAGAGAGACCCCATGCAATCCTTTTATCCCAATTCCTTATCAAGTCCATCTCACAAAGGTACCAGGATTTTCCTCTCACCATATTTGCTATGCCCAAGAAACTGGGGTCATTCAGAGCTTCCTGGACTCTGACTACACACTCCCCGTGCCTGTCCGGTAGCTGCTAGTCACATGTGGCAATTGAGCAGTTGGAACATGGTTGTCTTAAATTGAGAGGAAAGTGTAAAATACACACCAGACTTTAAAACTTAAAATTTTTTAAAATGTAAAATATCAAATTAATGAGTTTTTCTACATTTGATTACATGTTGAAATGAAATGTTCTAGATGTATTGAGTTAAATCTGGATTTTTCATCCTCAGTAGCATAGACATTTGGGGCTACATGGCTTTCTGCTGTGGGAGGCTGTCCCCTGTGCACTGTAGGATGTTCAGCTGCGTCTCTGGCTTCTTCCCATCAAATGCCACCAGCACACTCCAAGTTGTAACAACTAAAACTTGCCTAATGACATTGCTAAACATTGCCAAATGCCCCCAGGGTGCAAAATCTCCCCTGGCTGAGAACCACCGGGATAAATAAAAAAGACTATTAAAATTAATATCACTGTTTCATTTTACTTTTTTTAATGTGGTCACTAGAGAACTTAAACTACACTCGTGGCTTTTATTTTATTTATGCTGGACAGTGCTGCCCTAGACTGAGCATCCTGAGATCAAGGCTCTTTCTTTTCTTTGTTGCATCCCCAGTGCTGAGGGCAAGGACCCTTGGGCCTGGCACAGAATACAGGAGCAGGAGCAGAACCATAGCCCGTAATGTTTGCAGGTAGGGTTGGTAGGCAGCAGCTCACTGAAGACATTCGGGTAAGTAATAGGAAGGAAATGGGATAAACACCACAAGGTCACAGATCAGGCCCACCGGTGCTAGAAGAACCCAGTTGCAACAATCCTAGAGTTTGAGGGAAAGAGAGTTCTAGTAATTATCGTGAAATCACAGGCTGGACCTGATGGCATACTAACCATTGGATAAAGTCCACCTCAGGAACCCATGTTGTCTTTTAACTGAAAATAGCTTTGCATGTTTGCTTGCTAAGTCACTTTATTTGTGTCCAACTCTTTGCAACCCTATGGACTATAGCCTACCAGGCTCCTCTGTCCATGGGATTCTCCAGGCATGAATACTGGAACGGGTTGCCATACCCTTCTCCACGGGATCTTTCAGACCCAGGGATTGAAGCCACATCTCTTATATCTCCTGAATTGGTAGGTGGGTTCTTTACCACTAGAGCCACCTGGGAAGCCCAAGAATAGCTTAACCAGTGTCAAAATAGTAAAAAAAAATATGTATCATCTGGGGACATGATATCTCAGTCAGCATATAAGCTCCCAAGTCCCTCTGACATTTGCTTATTTTTCTGCTTTCCAATTCTGATCTTAATCTGCCTTTCCTCAGCTGTTCTTTCCAACCCTGGGTTCACCTTCCCATCTATCAGACCACAAAATCCTCATAAGTTTGCTATTCTTAAGGCATCGAGCTTACTTTTCCTCCACCTCGTGCTCCCAACCTGTTCTCATCTGGTCACATCTCCCAGGTTGTTGGGAACTCTTTACTCATACCCTGACTTGCTCACCACCTCCAGCTCTTCCTAAACTGGTTCTTCCTGAACCTTTTTCTAATAGTTAGACCTTAATGAAGGTACGTAATTCATGGTTGAGTGCATTCTCTAATGCCAGGCATCTCACATTTCCTGCAGTAAGGCTCAGGGATCCTGTCCCATAACCTACCCCACAGTCCTCATAATAGAAAAGAAATTTTAACATTATTGTTTTATCAATTAAATTGTCCTTGACTGAAAGTAACAGAGAACTCCAACTAAAAATGGCTTAACAAATAAGGTAGGCAAATCCGTATTTAATTGGGTAACCTAAAGACATCACTAAGGACCCAGGTACTCTGCATCAGGGGTCCCTAATGGCACTGGTCTGTGGCCTGTTAGGAACGGGGTCACACAGTAGGAGGTGGAGGGCCAGGCAAAACCAAAACTATCCCTACCCCCGCCCCCACTCCAGTCTGTGGAAAAACTGTCTTCTCCAAAACCAGCCCCTGGTTCCAAAAAAGATTGGTCATTCTCAGATCGTTCACTTTGTCTTTAGTGTTGCTCCCTTAATAGTCCCAGAATATCTGTAGCAGTCCCAGGTGCTCCATTCAAAGACTTTGTTCAAAGGCGGAAAAGGAGCCATCTCTTCTCTGTGTCTCATTTGAAAAGTGAGAACCCCTTTCCCATAAGCCCCCTGCAAACTTATCACATCTCATTGCCTCATGTGTCTATACCTAACCACTAAACATCAAGGAGGAGAAGGGACGAGAGAGGATGAGATGGTTGAACGACATCACCGACTCAATGGACATGAGTTTGAGCGAACTTTGAGAGATGGTGAAGGACAGGGAAGCCTGGCGTGCTTCAGTCCACGGGGCTGCAAAGAGTCAGATGTGACTTAGTGACCGAACAACAACAACTGGTGAGGAGGAGGGGATCACCAGGATTGGCTCAGACAGTGGCTGTCGAAGCCTGAGCTTCAGACCAATAGTATCAGCATCACTTGATGCAAATTCTCTGACACCACCCAGACCTACTAGATCAGGGCTGCTGCTCAGCAGCTGGTGTTTTAACAAGCCCTCTGCATGATTCTGATGCCCATTAAGGTTTAGGAACCATTGACTTAGACCAATCTTGCTTCTGGGCTAAAGTCTGCCTCCCTTGAAACATGCAATCATGATACAGGCAGACATATAACAAAATCAGGGTTCTTTTACAAAGGAGAAAGGACTGACGTAAGAATAGAGGTTGAATAGAGGTTGCTTAAATAGTCAGCATTACATGCTATAATCACTAGGTCAATTTTTTTCCCTTTCTGACTGGAAAAGAAGCTTTCCTATCTTATACACTTTTATTGCACATGCCTGGCAACCACTTTACAATAGTTCAAAGAGTGTTTTGGGAGCATTCTTAGAAAAGGTTTAACTCTATTTCTATACAATATTCAACAAAAACAACAACCCTTTAGCAACACAGTCTTCAAAACTATTACCCATAAAAGGGTTTCATATTATCCTCAGGATAATTTTATAAAGTAGAAAGAGCAGTTGTTATTTTTATTTTCATTTTACAGATGGGAAAACTGAAGCTCAGAAAGGGCAGAATCACACAGCTAGCAAATTTTAGAGTGAACATTCACTTTGTAGATCTTCTACCTCAACTTTTTATTCCTTCCATGATGATACCAAGCTTTCTCCCAGATAAATATCTCCAGGCAGAGGCCACTGTGATTCAACACACCCAGTGCCAGAACTCTGTGGGGCAATGACCTCCTACAATAAAGCATATTAGGAAGAAAGCCATGGCTGTTTCCATGCATGGCCTATTCTGATGTGAATCAATGGAATTCCACCTACAAGAAAATCTGACAGCTAGAAGAAATGGCAGAAATTTCCCTATCACTGTTAACTGTGCAGCAGAGAGATTTTGCATGCTGCTACCCAAGAAAATGAGCATTTTCATTAACACTGTAGATTTCATTATTGACCTAAAGTTCAGCAAAAGAGATGCTACCCTAATCACATTGAAATTACCTAAGAAGATTTTTTTCTCTAGAAAACCCAAGTGATTTTTTTATTTTTGTGAGCTAGAAATATGAATGATTTTGAATTGATGCTTTTGAATTGTGGTACCGGAGAAGACTCTTGAGAGTCCTTTGGATGCAAGGAAATCAAACCAGTCAATCCTAAAGGAAATCAACCCTGAGTATTCACTGGAAGGACTGATGCTGAAACTGAAGCTCCCATACTTTGGCCACTCGATACAAAGAGCCAGCTCATTGGAAAAGACCCTGATGCTAGAAAAGACTGAAGGCAAAAGGAGAAGGGGGTGGTAGAGGATGAGATGGTTAGATAGCATCACAGACTCAGTGGACATGAATTTGGGCAAACTGAGAGATAGTGAAGGACAGGGAAGCCTGGGGTGCTGTAGTCCATGAGATCACATGAGAGTCAGATATGACTTATCAACTGAACAACAGTAACAAATGTTTAAATACAGCACACACAGTATACATTAAAATAAATTTCAACAGTAATTTTCAACTAGGGGACCCAGGCTATAGTGTTTTTGAACGGCCATCAAACCAGGAGCTCAGACCCTAAAGATCACATGGGGTTCCTGGGCAACAGAACCCAAGAAAAAGAGCTGTTGTGTTTCTCAACCCCATCTCCCTTTAATATAACCATTCTCCAGCTCTGCCAGGAATTTCCTTCAGATCTTGGGAGCACTCGTTACTAGAACAGCGCTGCCTGAGGTGGGAAACCTAGGAGCTCTACCACAGCCTGAGTCAACCCTGAGATCCTAATAGGCATCCAGAGACCCAGGGAGCAGAAAATAGTATATACTTGAAGACTCCCTGGAGGAAAGGACTTTTGCGGAGAAAACTACATCAGCAGACTTTGTTAGGAAAGCCTGGAGGTAGGACAAGGGCAACATTATCCCAGTGGCCCTTGCTCAAGGGTTCTCCAAATGAATGATCCTCTCCAGATTCTCTACTGCTGGCCCCGCTGCTGGTTTTGCTCCTGCCTTTTGTGGCCTCCATGTATTCAAAGAGATGGCACTGAGCCTGGAAGTTCTAATAATCTGTGTTGGACCAGCTCTGGATTCTAGCATCACTCCAACCTGACTTAGCTTAAATCTAATGCACCCGCTCTCCAAGATGCTGTCACCAAAGAGAACTTTCCTTTTGATCAAAAGCAAGCCCCGATGCAGTGCCACTGAGTCCCGGTGCAGCTGCCAAGTCCTGTCCCTAACTAAAGCGAAGCATCTTCCTGCTGAAACCCAGGTGCAAGGGAGCTCTTTCCCCACCTCAGCCCTGCAGGAACATGGCAGCTTAACGCCCCAGGAAGCGCTCCGCTTGAGCTGGGTTCATGAATGCTTTATACATACTTTGGCCACTCGATACAAAGAGCCAGCTCATTGGAAAAGACCCTGATGCTAGAAAAGACTGAAGGCAAAAGGAGAAGGGGGTGGTAGAGGATGAGATGGTTAGATAGCATCACAGACTCAGTGGACATGAATTTGGGCAAACTGAGAGATAGTGAAGGACAGGGAAGCCTGGGGTGCTGTAGTCCATGAGATCACATGAGAGTCAGATATGACTTATCAACTGAACAACAGTAACAAATGTTTAAATACAGCACACACAGTATACATTAAAATAAATTTCAACAGTAATTTTCAACTAGGGGACCCAGGCTATAGTGTTTTTGAACGGCCATCAAACCAGGAGCTCAGACCCTAAAGATCACATGGGGTTCCTTGGCAACAGAACCCAAGAAAAAGAGCTGTTGTGTTTCTCAACCCCATCTCCCTTTAATATAACCATTCTCCAGCTCTGCCAGGAATTTCCTTCAGATCTTGGGAGCACTCGTTACTAGAACAGCGCTGCCTGAGGTGGGAAACCTAGGAGCTCTACCACAGCCTGAGTCAACCCTGAGATCCTAATAGGCATCCAGAGACCCAGGGAGCAGAAAATAGTATATACTTGAAGACTCCCTGGAGGAAAGGACTTTTGCGGAGAAAACTACATCAGCAGACTTTGTTAGGAAAGCCTGGAGGTAGGACAAGGGCAACATTATCCCAGTGGCCCTTGCTCAAGGGTTCTCCAAATGAATGATCCTCTCCAGATTCTCTACTGCTGGCCCCGCTGCTGGTTTTGCTCCTGCCTTTTGTGGCCTCCATGTATTCAAAGAGATGGCACTGAGCCTGGAAGTTCTAATAATCTGTGTTGGACCAGCTCTGGATTCTAGCATCACTCCAACCTGACTTAGCTTAAATCTAATGCACCCGCTCTCCAAGATGCTGTCACCAAAGAGAACTTTCCTTTTGATCAAAAGCAAGCCCCGATGCAGTGCCACTGAGTCCCGGTGCAGCTGCCAAGTCCTGTCCCTAACTAAAGCGAAGCATCTTCCTGCTGAAACCCAGGTGCAAGGGAGCTCTTTCCCCACCTCAGCCCTGCAGGAACATGGCAGCTTAACGCCCCAGGAAGCGCTCCGCTTGAGCTGGGTTCATGAATGCTTTATTATTGTTCTGCTGAGCAGTTACCCCCATGCCAAGCAACCCTGAACAAGCTTTCTAAGCCTCAGTGATGGATGTTTGCAGGAAACCCATGGGAGTTATTAATATTCATGTTCCCATCACACTTTTGCAAGTAATGGAAGCTTGTTTTCTATAACACATCATTAGGCAAGAAGATAAGTGACCTCCTAGAATTTTGATGTGCAAAGGGTGGTCACCTAAGACTCAGAAGGGACTGAGGGGAGAGCAGACAAGGTGAGAGGGGTGACGGTGTTATACTCTCCTTTCGGAGACTCCCAAAAGACCCTTTTGGTGAAGGTGGGCCTTCGTGGAGCCCCCTCCCCCAACGGAGCGAGCAGAATCTGGGGAATGGTCACAGTGTCTCCCCTCCCCCACAGGACACAGGACCCGATGTCGGGTGTCTGAGGGCAGATTTGAGAGTACAGAGTGAGGAATCGGGAGGTCTGGGCTGAGCCATCCTGCCTGCTCTAGAGCACTGGAGAGGCCTACAGACTCAGGAGCAAAAGAACAGGGGGTCGTGAGGGTCAGAAGGAGAGCATTTGCTGAGAGCTCAGGGGAGACTAGGTCCAGAGCAGCGAGGCTTGAAGTGAGGGAAGGAGACATGTCCAGCAACTCTAAGAACCAGGCTATGGGGGCAAGAGAGCGATTCTTACCCATAAGCCTCTCAGAGCTGCCCACTTGCCCCTCTCCACTCTAAGGAAATGCCCAGTTACAATGCAAGCTGTTGTCACACACACCATCCACACTGCAAAATGTGTGGACTCTGTGTCTCTATTTCCTCATCTGCAAATTGGGCATAAGAGTCATATTGACCTCATTTTGTTGTAAGAAGAGTTAATACATCTAAACATAGAACAGCATCTGGCCTGTAGTACACTCCATTAAATGCAAGCCATCATCATTATCACTGTTAATATTATTTATGGGTCCATTTCCCTCAATAGACTGAGTTCTCTGGAAGCAGAAACCATGTCTCATTACATTCGCTACCCCAAAGCCCAGCACTGTGCCAGGCACAGCTTAATTGCATAGTAAATACCCACTGAATGAATGAATCAGTGAATGAATGGTACATTTCCTGATCCTGTCATTATAGGAAAGGCCTCACTCTACACGCAGGCTGCTGCTGCTAAGTCACTTCAGTCGTGTCTGACTCTGTGCGACCCCATAGACGGCAGCCCACCAGGCTCCCTCGTCCCTGGGATTCCCCACACTTAGGCTACATGAAGTCATTTCTTTCTAATATTAATAGTATCAGATCTCTGATTGAGTCAACAAATATTTGTTGATCACTTGCTGTGGGCCAGGTGCTATTCTGCCTGCTGAGACTGTAGCAGGGAAACAGAAATGGAGAGACCATCAGGCCTCGTGGAACTTGCCTTTCCTAAGGGGAAAGAGAAGACAAATGAAAAAAGAAGTAAAATGTATTCTGTTTGATGACTATCTGTGCTATGGAGAAAAGTTGAACAGCAAGAAGTGGGAAACTGCTATACAACCCAGGGAGCCCAGTATAGTGTCTGTGAAGTGAAACTGGATCTCTCAGTGTGACTAGGAAAGAACACTTCTGACAATTTCAGATCTGTTCCCATCTATAGTTCATAAATCTCATTTCCTTCTGGATAGATCTGTTAAATGAGATATTAGATATAAAATGCCTAAAAGATACTTACTCCTTGAAAGAAAAGCTATGATGAACCTAGGCAGCATATTAAAAGGCGGAGACATAACTTTGCCCACAAAGGTCCCTATGTTCAAAGCTATGGTTTTTCCAGTAGTCATGTACAGATGTGAGAGTTGGACCATAAAGAAGGCTGAGTGCCAACGAACTGATACTTTCAAACTGTGGTGCTGGATAAGACTCTTGAGAGTCCTTTGGACAGCAAGGAGATCAAACCAGTCAATCCTAAAGGAAACCAATCCTAAATATTCATTGGAAGCACTGGTGCTGAAGCTAAAGCTCCAATACTTTGGCCATCTGATATGAAGAGTCAACTCATTGGAAAAGACCCTGATGCTGGGAAAAACTGAAGGCAGGAGGAGAAGGCAATGACAGAGGATGAGATTGTTAGATGGCATCACCGACTCAATTGACATGAGTTTGCACAAGCTCTCGGAGTGGTGAAAGACATGGAAGCCTGGTGTACTGCAGTCCGTGGGGTCACAAAGAGTTGGACATGACCAAGCAGCTGAACAACAAGTACTATACTGGGCACACTGCAATTGCTTTAAATGGTTATTCCTATTATTCTAGTCTTATTCCCTCACCCTCCCCAAGTCCCAACCTCCCAAAATGCCACAAAGAAGGAAAAATACTGGAGGAGGTTGCTGCTCTGTTGCTACTTGGGAGGCGCGAGTGGGGAGGGCAAAGAACAGGATAACTGATCACTGATGGACATTTTCTGCACCAGACGGTGAGTGAGCGGCTTGAGAGAGGCAATCTCCAGCTCTGTAACTGGGCACAATGTCCAGCAGACGATCTGCCACATAGTAGGTACTCAATGAACGCCTGATGAAAGAATAAATGGAAATAAAGTGCAGCCCTATGTGGTGGGCCTCGGGACTGTAAGACACCCATTTCCATGAGTCCTACTGGCGTCTTAGCCAGCCTGAGCTGGTGACACCTACCAAGCAAGGCTGTGCTGAGACCTAACACCTCAGGAGCTTAACTCTTGCTGTCCACACAAATACTCCCTCAAATGCCACCTGGTGTTCAGGGTGGTGCATGAAGGGAGTCTGGGTGATTTTACTGCATTTAGCTTTGTTGGCATTTAGATAAATCATTACTTTCTGTAGTTTTAAACTTTAGCTCGGCGTTCTCAGAGAAGATATAAATTATTAAACAAAGGAAAGCAACTCTGACTTCAGATCAGCTGGCAATTAGCATCACCTAGCACTGAGAAAAAAGTCCCTTCATGCGGTCCACATGTCAGTTTAAGGAGCTCGTGTTTTGGCAATGATGCTCAAGTTCTAGCTGATATTAATCTCAGATGTGCCTGGAACCCAGAGAGAATAATTGAAGTGATTTGGGCATTCACCCCTACTACAAGAGAAAAGGAATTTAAAGAGAGAAGAAAAAAGAAAAGGAAATGTAAATCTTGGTATAAGAATAGAGGGAATTTACATGAATTGCCCACTTTCTAGTTACCATGTAGGGTACATATATGAGCTCATTTCAACTTTTACGTCATGAAATAGGTGCTACTCTCTGTTGGCAGGCAATCATACTGAGGTTCAGAGCAGTTGAGTAACTCACTCAAAGGCACACACAGCAACTGGAGAAGCAGAGAGCAGAGCCTGGGTCTGCCTCACACTGAACTGCCTCTTCTCAGAAGCAAGCAGAGGACCCCACAGGCAGCCACGAAGTCCATCCCAAAGGGGTCGTGGGCCATGAGCATCAATGCCCTGGGGAGAGTTTAAGTGTGGACCACTTCTTTTGAATGTACATATTCTCAATGGAAGGATGAATCTTCACACATTTCCGTGACATTAGAATTATTCCCTCCCTGAAACAAACTGAGCTAAAGTCATGAGGTCCTATATCATTAGAAAATAATCTATGTCATATGTATAGATAGATAGAAACGTATCATATTTATATTCCCCTTCAATGCTAGAACTGGGTCTTGCCCCAACAGACTCTTAGTTAATATTTGTTGAATGAATATTCGTGTGCAAAATCTATCACAGAAAATAAAAGATTATAAGTGATCCAACTAAATAAATAGGGTTCCAAAAAAAGAGAAGACTTAAAGCATTGATTTTTTTTTCTGATTTCAAAAGTAAATCCTCCTCTTGGAATTCAGAAAGTGACCAGCATTATTGACACTGGAATATGAGGAAAGGGGAGGTTTAATTAACCAGACAGGAAAACAAAAGTCTTTGTTTACCTATGAGTTCCCTCTGCCACTGCCAGCTACCTCTTACCATGAAGAGTTTTCACTGCTCATAGGAAGGGGGCGGAAATGCAGTTTAAAAAGGAAAGTAACAGCATTAAAATGGCTCCATCAGAAAGGCTTCTGAGGATTCTCAGGTCACAGGTCTAACTGGTCGCTCAATATTAATAGGAGGGAGAAAAAGAGCAGAAGGCTGTATTGAAAAGATCCTCAGACTACTAAGACAGAAGTGAAATTTTGAACAATAAAGGCCAGGAAAGCTCAGAAGAAAATATGGCTTCAAAGATTCCTAGTGAGACCCATTTTGGACTTTTCCATATAGGAGATGCAAGAGATGAGATTCAAGCCCTGAGTCAAGAAGATCCCCTGGAATAGGAAATGGCAACCCCTTTCAATGCTCTCGGCTTCCCTCATGGCTCAGATGGTAAAGTGTCTGCTTACAATGTAGGAGACCCGGGTTCAGTCCCTGGGGCGGGAAGTTCCAATGTTCTTGCCTGGAAAACTCCATGGGTAAAGGAGCCTGACTGGCTATAGTCTATAAAGTCACAAAGATTCAGACACAACTGAGCATGCATGCAGCAAGACCCTTTTTACCTATCTGGAGAGAACACACACACACTCTCTCTCTCTCTCTCTCTCTCTCTCTCTCTGATGAGAATATTCCCAGCCAGTCCTTGGTAACCTTCCAACAACCGTTGTTGCCAATTACTGTCCCTTTGGTCTCAGAACACCTGCTTAGGGTAACACAAGCCAGAGAGTCCAGCTGAGCATCCCAGGACCATTGAAGTTCACATTAGCCAGGTGACTTCTGAGCCTGAGAGAAGAGCCAGCTCAAACATTTCACTTGGGATCATGCCAAAAAAGCAGCTGCCTAAATAACAGTCCCATAACCAGCTCCCATAAGATTGTCCCTTTGGACAAGAAGAGTCGTTTTTGCTGCCAGGATAAGAACTGGCTACTCAGGTAAAGATTGACAGTGTGATAAAAATATAAATCTTCCTCAGAAATTTTAAACCTTCTTAAAACACAGAACCTAGATATACCTTCTAACATACAACTCTGACATTTTATAATTAACTGACACATAAAATAGCTAAAACATACCCAACATTCACTATGTGCCCAGCTCTAAGTATTAACTTGTTTAACCAATGCAAAAAAAAAAAAATCTATGAGGTGAAAAATATCATTACTTCCACTTTATGGATGAGGAAATTGAGGCCCTGGAAGATTAACTTGTCCATGATCACACAGTTCCAGAGCCCTCCTTCTCACCCACTACACTATCAGTTCAGTTCAGTAGCTCAGTCGTGTCTGACTCTTTGCGACCCCATGAATCGCAGCACGCCAGGCCTCCCTGTCCATCACCAACTCCTGGAGTTCACTCAGACTCACGTACATCAAGTCAGTGATGCCATCCAGCCATCTCATCCTCGGTTGTCCCCTCCTTCTCCTGCCCCCAATCCCTCCCAGCATCAAAGTCTTTTCCAATGAGTCAATTCTTCACATGAGGTGGCCAAAGTACTGGAGTTTCAGCTTTAGCATCATTCCTTCCAAAGAAATCCCAGGGTTGATCTCCTTCAGAATGGACTGGTTGGATCTCCTTGCAGTCCAAGGGACTCTCAAGAGTCTTCTCGGACACCATAGTTCAAAAGCATCAATTCTTCAGCACTCAGCCTTCTTCACAGTCCAAATCTCACATCCATACATGACCACTGGAAAAACCATAGCCTTGACTAGACGGACCTTAGGCAGCAAAGTAATGTCTCTGCTTTTGAATATGCTATCTAGGTTGATCATAACTTTTCTTCCAAGGAGTAAGCATCTTTTAATTTCATGGCTGCAATCACCATCTGCAGTGATTTTGGAGCCCCCCAAAATAAAGTCTGACACTGTTTCCACTGTTTCTCCATCTATTTCCCATGGAGTGATGGGACCAGATGCCATGATCTTCGTTTTCTGAATGTTGAGCTTTATCACCATCTGCAGTGATTTTGGAGCCCCCCAAAATAAAGTCTGACACTGTTTCCACTGTTTCCCCATCTATTTCCCATGAAGTGATGGGACCAGATGCCATGATCTTCGTTTTCTGAATGTTGAGCTTTAAGCCAACTTTTTCACTCTCCTCTTTTACTTTCATCAAGAGGCTTTTGAGTTCCTCTTCACTTTCTGCCATAAGGGTGGTGTCATCTGCATATCTGAGGTTATTGATATTTCTCCTGCCAATCTTGATTCCAGCTTGTGTTTCTTCCAGTCCAGCATTTCTCATGATGTACTCTGCATATAAGTTAAATAAGCAGGATGACAATATACAGCCATGACATACTCCTTTTCCTATTTGGAACCAGTCTGTTGTTCCATGTCCAGTTCTAACTGTTGCTTCCTGGCCTGCATACAGACTTCTCAAGAGGCAGGTTAGATGGTCTGGTATTCCCGCCTCTTTCAGAATTTTCCATAGTTTATTGTGATCCACTATGTCTTATACTAGTGAAGTCCAACTCTTTGTGACCCCATGGACTTTAGCCTACCAGGCTCCTCTGTCCATGGGATTTTCCAGGCAATAGTCCTGAAGTGAATTGCTATTTCCTTCTCCAGTAGGGATCTTCCTAACCCAGGGATCAAACCCGGGTCTCCCACATTGTAGACAGTTGCTCTACTGTCTGAGCCACCAGGGAAGTCTGTCTTATACTAGGATTCCAGGAAAACCTTAGAGGTTTATATCACTTGCTATCACTGACACAAAGTAACCCTTAAGTCTTTCCATTAGGGATACCTGTGCATTCCTGAGGATTTATCCAATTCAGCAAGTTCAGTGAAATCTCATTCAACGCCTTCTTGGTGAAAATCAGGGCCAGATGTGGGGGTAGGCTCCATCTGGAGGCGGGCCTCAGGCTTCTTCCCCACGCAGCTCACTGCCAAGGAGGCGGTGCACTGGTGTGGGAGCCACAGTTACTGAAGCCCGAGCACCCTAGAGCCCGTGTTGCACAACAAGACAAGCCACCACAGTGAGCACTGCCGGGCCGTGACGCACGGTGGGATAGGCTGTGCGGTCAACAAGTCAGGGCTTCCCTGGTGGCTCAGCGGTGAAGAATCCACCTACCAACTCAGGAGACACAGGCTTGCTTCCTGATCCGAGAAGATTCCACATAGTGAGGAACAGCTAAGCCTGTGTACTGCAACGGCAGAACCTGTGCTCTAGAGCCCAGGAGCCCCAACTACTGAAGCCCAAGCACCCTAGAGCCCACGCTGCACAAGAGAGGCCACCACAATGAGAAGCCCATGCACCACAACTAGAGAAACACCAACACAGCAACAAGACCCAGCAGAGCCACAGATAAAACATTCACTATTTTAAAAAGTCAAGGGCTGTTACATCCCTGCCCTGCTCTCTGCTCTCCTATCTAGCCCCTCATTTAATTTCCAGATTGTATTCCTGCATTTGGTCAGTTAGAGAAGCTAAGCCTTTGGCTTCCTGCGCCCCATGCCATCTCCCAGCACCTCAGGGGTTAACTTAGGCCAGCTCTGCCCTAGGCTGTTATTCCCCTAGACCATCTCCCTATTAGACTCAGCGTCCATGCCCTCCTGCTTTCACACAGTGGTCGAGGCTTGGGTATAAGAAAGGGACCAAGGAAGCCAGTTTTCAGTCTCATCCTTGCGCTCTTCAGGAGACCAAGAAGAAAATGTGACGCACACGGGGTGAAGCCAGCTCCCTGGTCTATCGGTTCCACGTGGGGGTTTCAACCAACACCGTGTGGTCTACTCTTGTCTGGCCTCATCCTCCGTGCATGTCTACCCCACAACCAGCAATGGTGAACTGATGGACTGAGGGCTCCGATTTTCAGGATCTCACTCCTGTCTGTTTCCATCTTGGAGACATCTTAGAGCTATAAGGACCAATGAACCATGGTTCTTCCCTACCCTCAAGGAACTCACAATCTAGTGGGGATACAGACAAACAAAAGTAGTCAGATATCAGGCAGAGGGAGAATGCACCGTCTGTCTACTTGGGAGCACAGAGAAGGGCGTGATGGATTTCAACTAAAGCAATCAGAAGAGGCTCATAGGACTTGAAGGATGAGCAGGATTCTGATAGCAAGGGAAGGGTGCTTTTTCCAGGTCAAAGGAATAACACGAGCCAGAGACTATGAAGCTGGAAAGGGCAAGGAGTTTTGAAAAATATCAATCACTGAAGCATTGGCTATAGGAGCTCAGTGAGAGATGAGGCTGAAATCAACCCATAAAAAACCTTAAATGTCATATTAAAGGGCTTGGCCTTTGTCCTTTAACAAGTAAGCAGACATTGTAGGTTTTGATATTTATTTCTTGAAGAGTTCTCCTGCCTCTCCCCTGAACTCTAGACTAGCAAATCCAGCTGCATGGCTTGGCACATCTCCACTTGTAATTCTCAGATCCTAACATATCCAAAGCACGCTCTCCATCTTCTCCCCACATCTCTCTCCTCCTGCAGTTTTCCCCATTTTTCTGCTGCTAAAACTAAAAACCTATGAGTCAACTTTTACTCCTGTATTTCACTCACACCCCACAGCCAATTCACCAGAAAATTCTAACAGCTCAACTTTGAGACTATATCCAAATTTCAGCACGTCCCACCACCTGATCCAACCACCATGACCTATTGCCTAGATTATTCCAAGAGCCTCCTGTCTCTCATCCAGTCTTGTCTCCTCCCAGAAGCCAGAGTGATCCCTGAAAAATGTGAAGATCATGTCAGTCACTGGTCTGCTCAAAACCCAATAGCAATCTCCCTCTCACTTAAAGACCAAAGTCCTTACCTTGACCTACATCCTATGAGATCTGCCTCCCTGCTTCCATCTGCCTCCCCTTCCCTTCCATCACCCACAGCATGCTGGCCTCATGGCTGTTATTACACATCACGCATGCTGTACCTTGAGACCTTGACACTTGCCGTTCCCTTGGCCTAGATCTTGAGATAGGGAGATTATCCTGGATTATCCAGGTGGGTCCAGTGTAATCAAAAGGCCCACTATAAAACGAAGGGAGAGGGAGATTACTGCTAGAGAAGAGGAGAAGGCCATGTGATGATGGATATCGACACTGTCGTGATGTGGCCACAAGTCAAGAAATGTGGGCAGCCACCAGAGCTGAGAGAGGCAAGAAAGAGACTCCCCTAGATCCTCCAGAAGGAACCAGCCTTGTTAACACCTTAAGTTTAGTCCCTAAGACTCTCTTCAGACTTGTGAGCTCCAGAACTGTAAGATAATAAATTCATGTTGTTTTAAGCCATTAAGTCTGTGACGACTTGTTACAACAACAGTAGGAGACATACCACTGGGGATTCACCAGTGCCTGTCGCAAGTGGAAAGGGCACTGGACAAGGATATTGGATCTCCAAGAATCCTTTCTCTCTTGAAATTCTAGAATTAAAAAATAACTGGAGGGGCTTTAAAAACTCATTGCAACCTCTCCTGCTTCTGGGTCCTTTCATAGCAAGATATTTAAGACTGAGTCCAGCTCTGTCTACTCAGTTTGGCCTCTTTTGTAGCAAGAGTTTTAGGAAACACTATTTCCAGACTCTTGAGTTGGAGAAGACTCTTGAGAGTCCCTTGGACTGCAAGGAGATCCAACCAGTCCATTCTAAAGATCAGCCCTAAGTGTTCTTTGGAAGGAATGATGCTAACACTGAAACTCCAATACTTTGGCCACCTCACACGAAGAGTTGACTCATTGAAAAGACTCTGATGCTGGGGCAGGAGGAGAAGGGGACAACAGAGGATGAGATGGCAGGATGGGATCACCAACTCAACGGATGTAAGTTTGAGTAAACTCCGGGAGTTGGTGATGGACAGGGAGGCCTGGCGTGCTGCAATTCATGGGGTCGCAAAGAGTCAGACACGACTGAGCAACTGAACTGAACTGATTTCCAGACCTGACAAATCGTCTTATATTTTAAGAGCATTAGCTTTCCAAGTTTTTTCTTTCTTTTTCCCTTGATGGGAGGAGAAGAAAGAGAAGTCTTCATGCCCTGAAGTAGAAATTATCTTGAAGGCTTCAAGACTGCATGCTCACTGTTTACACCATTCTGATCAAAGTCAGTCATGACTTAAGAACAAACTGTAGCCTTCTATTCAGTATTTCTTTAAATAATATTTCTGCTTCTCTTTGAGGAAAGAAAAGCTTACAACATGGAGACTAGTATTAACCATAATGATAATGTTTCACATTTGCACGCTCAAAGAGCTTTAGCATCATTAGGCAGTTAATGCATGTGACACTTCATTGCATGGGGTAGGTCAGTGCTGTTCTTCCCTGTTAGCGACAGGGATCCAGGTACTGCGAGTTTCAGTTCTCACTCGTACACTCGTATCCATCAGTCACAGGGCCAGGGCCAGAAACCAGGTGGACAGAATCTCTGATCTCTCCAACATATGTAGAACTGTGAGCAGCCAACAGATTCCAAAAAAAAGACTGTTGACATAAAAAAAGTTTATCAATGAATAACAGGATTCAAATAGAGTATTTCCATTCTTTAGGAGAGATAAGATTGTGAATAATCAACAGCACAGAAAACAATGTAAAAACAAAGGGCTGTTGTCCTGTGTGGCATAGACAGTACGAGCTTCAGCGATTCAGATAAAGGAGACGTGATGAGCAGATGCGTCTGTGCAGAGTCTTTTTTTTTTTTCATACCAGCTAGAATTTTTGTAGCTCAGAGAGGAGCTCTGTATTTACATGATTGGAGCACATATATGTTCCACCTAAAGACAGAGCAACTACATCTGGAGCAGAAGAAAACGTATTAGACATCAGTGTGTTGGCTGCTGTGCTCCTGTTACAGGGACTGACCCGGATGTAAAAAGTCTCCTGTCGCCTAGTGATGTCATCCCTGCATGACTCATGTGGCCCAGCCTGGGCCCCTGCTCTGAAGGGTCAAGACAGAGAGGAGCCTGCAGGGCTTCAGGCAGCTTATCATTTGCTGAAATGAGCTAATTCTTTTAAGTAGCCCAGTGTCTCACTTAAAGACAATAGGGTGGTTTCACTACCATACGACCCAGCAATCCCACTCCTAGGTATATGTCCTGTTGCCGCTGCTAAGTCGCTTCAGTCATGTCCAACTCTGGGCAACCCCATAGACAGCAGCCCACCAGGCTCCTCCGTCCATGGGATTTTCCAGGCAAGGGTACCGGAGTGGGGTGCCATTGCCTTCTCCATATATGCCCTGAGGAAACCAAAATTGAAAATGACACATGAATCCCAATGTTTATTGTAGTACTACTTACAATAGCTAGAACATGGAAGCAGCCTAGATGACCACTAACGGATGAATAGAAATATAAGTTGTGGTACATATACACAATGGAATATTACTCAGCCATAAACAGGAACACAACTGAGTCAGTTCTAATGAGGTGGATGAAACTAGAGCCTATTACACAGAGTGAAGTAAGTCAGAAAGAGTAAGATAAAGACCATATACTGATGCATATATATATGTAATCTACAAAGATGGTACTGATGAATTTATTTGCAAGGCAGCAACTGAGAAATAGACATAGAGAACAGAACTGTGGACCAGGGAATAGGGAGAAGGTGAGATGTATGGAGAGAGTAACATGGAAACTTATATTACCATATGTAAAATAGAGAGTCAATGGAAATTTTCTGTATGTCTCAGGGAACTCAAACAGGGGCTCTGTATCTACCTAGAGGGGTAGGATGGGGAGGGAGATGGGAGGGAGGTTTAAAAGAGAGGGGACATATGTATACCTATGGCTGATTCATGTTGATGTTTTACAGAAAACAACAAAATTCTGTAAAGCGATTATCTTCAATTAAAAAATAATAAATAAAAACAGTAGGGTGGTTTCAGTGAATTTTTTTTTTTCTAAAGAAAGAGATGAGTTAAACCATGGGTCCAGATTTGGGGATTTCACAGACTAATTAAACTTCCCCTCTTCATCCTCCCAAAATGCGGAGGCTTAGGATCTTTTTGTTTTGCCAAGTAAAAGCTAACAAAACTGGTGAAAAGTTTGCAGTGTTCTGGCCCCAGCTGTGTTTGGAAATCTCTAGGTTAAATGCTCTGTAAATTCTCTGATGGCTCTTAGTTCAGAGATCTCCTTTGCCACTTTACCATTTGTAGGCAAATTCAAGGAAAACCAAGCCTCATTGTTTTGCTCCTTGAAACCATAATGACATGTAGGCTGCCTGCAGAGGTTAGTCTCTGAGGAAACAAAGACTTTCATCCATCCACCAACCCACTCATTCATTCGTTCATTATTTACGAAGTACCTACTAAACAGGGCTTCCCCGGTGGCTCAGTGATAAAGAATCTGCCGGCAATGCAGGAGGCTGCCTGCAATGCCGGAAACGTGGCACTGGTGTAAATTTCCATGTTACTCTCTCCATACATCTCACCTGGGTTGGGAAGATTCCCTGGAGAAGGAAATGGCTACCCACTCCAGTATTCTTGCCTGGGAAATCCCATGGACAGAGAAACCAGTGGGCTACAGTTCACGGGGTCACAAAAGTCAGACATGCCTTAGAGACTAAACCACCACCACCACCACTTAATAAACGTTAGGGATTATTTTAGAAAATGGAGAAGCAAAGAACAATTTTCAAGACGTGTTGACACATAAATCATGAAATAATATTCATCACAGCATTATTTACAATAGCCAATATTTGAAAGCACCCTAAGTATCAATAGAATGGATAAAGCACATAGGATATAGATATAGTTATGCAATGGAATATTACACATCATAAAAAAGAATGCAGTCTCGCCATTTGCAAGAGCCTGGATGGACCTAGATGGCCTTTTGCTAAGTAAATTAAATCACATAGAAAAAAGATAAATATTGATACCATCTGATTTCACTTGTATGTGGGATCTAAAAAAGAAAACAAAATATAACAGGAGCAGACTTACAGAGCACAAACTGGTGATTGCTGTGGTTGAGGGGGTGTGAAAACGAGTAAAACAGGTGAAAGAGATTAAGAGGTATGGACTTCCAGTTATAAAATAAATAAATCACAGGGATATAATGTACTGCATCAGGAATATATTCAATAATATTAAAATAACTTTGTATGGTGACAGGTGGTAACTAGACTGATCATGGTGATCACTTTATAATTATGAAAATATTGAATCTCTGCTTTCTACCTAAAACTAATGTAATAAGACCATTATACTTCAATTAAATTTAAAAAATGAAACAAAAAGATAAAGCTGCAAAGTGCAGCAAGACCTGAAAACACCAGTGCCAGGGCCAACATAGGTACAATCAGAGAAGAGGGGGTGGGAGGCACAGGGAAGCAGAGGTTACAGGCACCTGCTTCATCCCCCAAATTTCCATCTTCCACGGTACACACCCTGCCAATGATGCTGACAGCAGGCATATCTTCAGATAAGGCAGACAATGATACATCCCACTGTTCTAATTCTGGAGCTGCTATGCCACCTCATTAATATGTGAAAATGTGTTAAAAAGCTGCTGATAAACAGCTGCACAGAGGCAGAAATAGTGGCTCCCATCACATTTGCAAGTTTTACTGGCTCTCGAACATGGCACGAGAAACGAAGCTTCGTCTGCATGTATAAACTGGGTAATTTGCAGTAATCCTCCACTTTATTGGTAGACATTTTGCCATATCATGTCTCCCCAACCACAGTTTAAGGGCACTTCTGATTTACACAGCTCTGTAAACTGCCTCTAAGTTATGCAATGGAATATTACACATCATAAAAAAGAATGCAGTCTCGCCATTTGCAAGAGCCTGGATGGACCTAGATGGCCTTTTGCTAAGTAAATTAAATCACATAGAAAAAAGATAAATATTGATACCATCTGATTTCACTTGTATGTGGGATCTAAAAAAGAAAACAAAATATAACAGGAGCAGACTTACAGAGCACAAACTGGTGATTGCTGTGGTTGAGGGGGTGTGAAAACGAGTAAAACAGGTGAAAGAGATTAAGAGGTATGGACTTCCAGTTATAAAATAAATAAATCACAGGGATATAATGTACTGCATCAGGAATATATTCAATAATATTAAAATAACTTTGTATGGTGACAGGTGGTAACTAGACTGATCATGGTGATCACTTTATAATTATGAAAATATTGAATCTCTGCTTTCTACCTAAAACTAATGTAATAAGACCATTATACTTCAATTAAATTTAAAAAATGAAACAAAAAGATAAAGCTGCAAAGTGCAGCAAGACCTGAAAACACCAGTGCCAGGGCCAACATAGGTACAATCAGAGAAGAGGGGGTGGGAGGCACAGGGAAGCAGAGGTTACAGGCACCTGCTTCATCCCCCAAATTTCCATCTTCCACGGTACACACCCTGCCAATGATGCTGACAGCAGGCATATCTTCAGATAAGGCAGACAATGATACATCCCACTGTTCTAATTCTGGAGCTGCTATGCCACCTCATTAATATGTGAAAATGTGTTAAAAAGCTGCTGATAAACAGCTGCACAGAGGCAGAAATAGTGGCTCCCATCACATTTGCAAGTTTTACTGGCTCTCGAACATGGCACGAGAAACGAAGCTTCGTCTGCATGTATAAACTGGGTAATTTGCAGTAATCCTCCACTTTATTGGTAGACATTTTGCCATATCATGTCTCCCCAACCACAGTTTAAGGGCACTTCTGATTTACACGCTCTGTAAACTGCCTCTTCCTTAGAAAGAACCGCCATGTCGTTTGGCAGCATTGTCTCAACATTCTGATTTATCAATAAAACGGAAGATTGCCTTGCTTGCGTGCACTGCACAGTTTCTAATAACTGCATTTCCATTCAGTCAGAGAGCATTTGATTAAGGAATTAGATACAAGTTATATATAAATCAGTGCAAGCCCTGAGTTGACAGAAACGTTGGAAAGTGCACTTCTCAGGCAAGGGGAGTAAAATTCTCCCCCAACCCGGGAGTAGATCGGGAGTAAGGAAAGAGGCTTGTCTGAAATGTGGTAGCAGAGATTTTCATCTCTCCCAGGCACTGCTCCCCAAGGCCAAGGGCAAAAGGCCCGTGTTTACCTTACCTTGGGGATGGCCCTGCTCCATATTTCTCTAGCGACACTTCCCGCTGGAGGAAAAGTCCCCAGCGATTCTCATTTCCAATTGCCTCCTTTCTCCTCTCTCCAATTCCGTTTCAGTGACAGATTGATGGCCTCCCCGGGTGCCGCCTGAATGCACCTTTTGACAGGGGACCACAACACTGAGCTTAATGACCTGATTCCCAGCGTGTCCCTACTTAGACCCAGACCTTGGAGGTGATTCCCATCCCTGACTTCCCCTCATCTGCCCCTACCCCACAGAGGAATTACAGCGGGGTTGGGGGACCTTCTCTTCTGTATAAATATTAAGCTGTTTTCTGTTTGGACCAGGTGGCAGCTGCTCCTTCCCTTCTGGGTTGGGGATTATGTATTTGTGTAATTTTTATATTGTGTTTGTTTTCTTGGCAGATGGCTTCCTTCTCATTATTGGGGTGGCATGGAGGGGAGAGGAAGGGTGTAACTCTAGGGGTGTGTTCTGCTTGATGAAAGGCAGATAATAAAAAGGTGGCTTTTTGTAAAACCCACAGAGAGCAAGACTATATAATTTAACTAAACATGAACAGCCTCGGATCCTGCAATTATCCAACCAATCTCCATCCAGGCAGCACTTGGAGCCGGGTAACTTAGAAATGGGCTTTCCTTTCTAGAAGCATTTAGATGATTCTCCTGACACACACATCTCCTTTCGCCTGGTTCCCATCCCCACCTCCCCATATTCTGCCCCCTCTCCCAACTCCATGCTGCATTTGGATGCAAGAATGCAAAAACAAGCTCTGGGTCAGGGTGTTGCCATGTCTAGAAAATGTGTTTCCTGGCAGTGCCAAGAGTAGGGGTGGGGTCTTAGAATTGCAAATGCAGCATTAAGGTAAAGCCCTTGGTATAAAATTTGACCTAATTAAGACACTAGCAGGGCAAAGCATTCCAATAGCAATTACACAGGTTGTAAAGGGGGTGAAGTGCCTTCTAAAACCAAAAAATGCTTCTGCCAGAAATAAGCACCCCTGAGGGTCAAATGAGGAGCTGTCATTGCAGAATACCACTCGCCTTGACCTCAAGCAGGTACTTCCCTTCCATGAGCTGCCATGAAGGCTGCCTGCTGGGAATCTCTGCAAGGAGCCTGGGCTCCCCCTCCCAGCGATCTCTATCACCTATTCCACGGACAGTTTCCCAAAAGTTGTGATAATTCTGATTTGCATTCCTTGCCTCCCTTACTAAGCTATCATTTATTTATGGATTTTTTTTTTTGTATTTCCTATGTTGAGACCCGTTCTCAACTCCTAAAGATGCAGTGAGTGTTAGTCGCTCAGTCATGTCCAACTTTTTGGACCCCATGGACTGTAGCCTGCCAGGCTCCTCTTTTCGTGGGATTCTCCAGGAAAGAACACTGATGTGGGTAGCCTTTCTCTTCTCCAGGGGATCTTCCCGGATATGGATCAAATTCTAACAATAGGATGACCCTTAATGGCAACCAGAGGCCAGAAATAATTTGTAAATATTTTCCTACAGTTTTCAAGTACTCATAATGAGGAAATATTCATTCAGATCTACTTTGAATACTGAGCCCTTATTAGACATAGGCACTGTGAAAGGTTCTGGAAATATAAAGGTAAGTTGTATCAGCCCTGTCCCTGTGAAGTCACAAGTCTAAGGAAAAAAACAGACATATGCCTAAATATTTAAGATCATGAGTAGTGTTCTTCAGTTACAGATGGAAAACAGAGGAACAGAGATTCACCCTAGATGAGACAGAAGTGTCAGACTGGGGATAACATTCAGTCGTCCTGCTCAAGTTTGCAGGACAGAGTCAACCACTTTAAACTAAGTGAACAGAAGGTAAAGGCTGGGCTCTGGGGCCAAACTGCATAGGTTCAAATCCCAGGCCCCCACCCCAAAATACTGTGTGATCTTGGGAAAGTTACCTAAACTCTGTGCCTGCATTTTCTCAATTGTGAAGTGAGGCTAAATAAAGCCACCTGCTTTGAGTTATCTTAATGATTAAATAAGACAACATACACGAAGCACCCAGCACCTAGCTTCCTGAACTCCATCGTTAGCTGTGCTGTGCTGTCCAAGTTATTTGAACTCCATGTTTAATTTCTTCCAAATACCTGCTTCATTTATGTTAAGAGAATTTAATGAATGTAAACATGTGAACTCAAGTAACAACACCTAGCACAAAATCTTAGTTGTTATTATTGACGTTTTTATTACTACAGACACACTCTCGATGTACTAATAAAACAGCTTTATATTTTAAATTATGTTCTCATAGTCAAAGGAAAAGACCATCAGCCTGGAAATCAAAACTTTAATTAAGGGCTTCCCAGGTGGCGCTAGCAGTAAAGCATCCGCCTGCCAACGCAGGTGATACAGCAGTTGCAAGTTCAATCACTGGAGGAGAAAGTGGCAACCCACTCCAGTACTCTTGCCTAGAAAATTGCATGGACAGAGGAGCCTGATGGGCTACAGTCCATGGGGTCGCAAAGAGTCGAGCAAGACCAAGTGACTGAACACTACACACAGGAAAATTGACTAACCTCTCCAATCCATGGTCTTTTCATCAACAGTTACCTCCTCGAGAACCTTCCAGTCACTTCCTTCCCTGGCAGGCAGTATCAGGGCCCTCTGCAGCACATTGCTAGCTCCTGGAGCAATCGTTATCTTGAAATATACTTGTTCACTTGATTTCCCATCCCGTCCATGAGCTCTTTGAGCTTGTCCTTTTTTTCACCTATCCATTCCACAAGTGTAAATAAGTGTTAGTCGCCCAGTCGTGCCCGACTCTTTGCGACCTGATGGACTACAGCCCACCAGGCTCTTCTGTCCATGAGATTTTCCAGGCAAGGATACTGGAGTGGGTTGCCATTTCCTTCTCCAGGGGATCTTCCCAACTCAGGGATCAAACCCAGGTCTCCTGCACTGCAGGCAGATTATTTACTGACTAAGCTACAAGGGAAGCCCATCCATTCCATGAGGGGCCCTAATTTATTTGGAGCAAATCCAAGTTTTTAGCTGAGAAGTTTGGGGACACTGAGAAATTCAATTAGTTTACTTAAAATCACCAGTTTAGCTAGTGGGAGATGTGAGCCTAGAACTGGAAGTCTTCTCTTACTGTGGTATCTTACCCCAAGACCACAAAGTCAGCCTCTATAAACTGAGTGATTCATCTGAAATGAACATTTTCTTTGCAAACCATTTTTTTTATTGTAGAGTTTTAACATCAATTACTTTCGAATAGCAAGCCACTCCAGTACATTTAAAAACTAATTTGATTTAGCAAACATCAATGTATCTACAGCTTGTTGTTCAAGTACCTGGTGCACAAAGCAAGAAAGTGTAGCTGGATCCCGACTTGAGATATTAACTGAGGTGCATTATCAGGATGACTAACACCATCTGTGAGGTTGGGGCTGGTATGTTGTTGTCTTCAAGAAGCAGCAGCTGAAAATTGACATAAAGAAGTCATGAGTATAAGGCTCTGATTTGTTCTCAATTCATGAGTATTCATCCAAATATGCAGAGAAGTATTAGAAATAAATTCTTATAGCCCCCAACTCAGATTATGTCTATGCCAGGACAATGAGATCTCCTTGTGATCTCAAATCATGATTGTAGAACACAAGGACAGTGAAAAATAAACAGTGATCAGCATCCTCTATGTTCCAAAATGGACTTCTAGAACTCAGAGACAAGTTTTTTATAAGTCTAGATTTCTAAGAAGCTAGACTCGGGGAACATAACATCCTAGCTACAGTTTTCTAGCCCTAAGTCTGGATTTATTGACCTAGGATCTGTCATATCCGATTCTGGTAAATAGGACTCCATGAATAGCTACATACTATCAGCCACTTGGAAGATGCTTAAAGGAGGGGCTGTTTTCCAGATAGGCAGCAACTATGACAAGGAAATAACAGTCTAGAAAAAAAAAGGTAAAAGAGAGACACACACACAAATCACATGCACTCCTCACCTTGGACCCTTCCCTAAGAGAGTTCCACTGCAATAGTTGGTCTGTTTCAGCCTAAGGATCCTGGAAAAGGCAGGAAGAAGCAAGCAGGTATTCTGTGTTAGCAGTCTGGCACATCTAAATCAGACCATCCTCCTTTCCCATGCCACTGTTCCCTGTCCTTGTCATCACACTGCACCACGACCTTTGTTCCTTCAGGCTTCATGCTCGCCCCCTTCAGCTTAATGCCACTTTACACTTGAGCCCAAAAGTTTGAATTTGCTATTCTACCTACTAGCAATAAACTGTCCCTGATCTTAACCAACAATAGATGGTACCATTTGAACATGTTACATATTATATTAGCTCTTAAATTATATAAATAGATGAAACTCCTTACTATTAAAGATAAAGGTAATTAAGTTCTTTGAATGTATTTTTAAGTACAACTGTTCTGACATTAAGCAGTAATTTCTGTGTTCATGCGTCTGTCTCCCTCACTAGACTATGAGTATTTTTAGAGAGCAGATCCTCTTGATGGAAAAGCAGTGCAATGTCTGACACATCATTCGGTTAATATTTGATGAATAAGTGAACAAATAAATGTACATATGTCCAGGGACAATGTAGCTCAAAGCCCAGATTCTGAGGCCAGACTGCTGCTGCTGCTAAGTCGCTTCAGCCGTGTCCAACTCTGTGCGACCCCAGAGACGGCCGCCCACCAGGCTCCTCCGTCCCTGGGATTCTCCAGGCAAGAACATTGGAGTGGGTTGCCATTTCCTTCTCCAATGCATGAAAGTGAAAAGTGAAAGCGAAGTCGCTCAGTCATGTACGACTCTTACCGACCCCATGGACTGAAGCCCACCAGGCTCCTCCATCCATGGGATTTTCCAGGCGAGAGTACTGGAGTGGGTTGCCATTGCCTTCTCCACTGAGGCCAGACTACCTGGAGTCTAATCTCAGCTCCATCCTTACGAGCCATGTGACCTTGAACAAATTGCTTAAACTCTCTCTTGAGTTTTCAGATTCCCCGTTAATAAAGTGTTGCAGTACTATTATACAGGACATGACTAAGCACATACTTGCACACACACACACAGAGTGTATGGCATAGTGTCTGACACAAAGTGTTATCAAATGCAAGTAACTGTGCCCAACCCACAATGAGGCCAAACAATATCAAAATATCAGGGTTTGAGGTCCAGGCCCTAGCTACGAGGGGCCCCTGCATGGGCCAGTTATCCACCCAGGAGAATTCGTCCAGCACCAGTCTTGATTCTCCCACCAGTGCCCAGGCCTGGCTGAAGAAGGGTGGTGAACTGGCAGCACCCTCAAGGCCAGATCCCCAGACCCTGCCCAGCCACCACTGCAGGAGCCAGATGCCCAGGGCCCAGCTGGCACCTCAGGCTTTTCATCTGAACTGGAGCGAATCCTTTGTATAGAACCAATAGGAATGCACATTGTAGCAAATACCACTCAGGTTAATCCCCAGCTCACAACAATGGCCCATCTTTGAGAACAGCCCCAACCACAGAGATACTCTGAATTACAATGTCCTCGCAACTTAACCCTGACCTCTGGCCACTTCCTAGGCGACAAATGATCTAAGCTGGACCAACTTTTGAAACCTGAAGAGAAACCGGTCAAAGCTGTTACCTTCAAGGCCGTGTCCATACACTCCAGTTGCTGAGGCCTCCATGGACTGTGGGTTTGCGGGAAAGGTTCGCTGCTGCTTCCAGGCCTGTGCCCGGCCATGGTGAGGACTCTGGAGCTCTTCAGGACCCTGCCCCCAGGCCGCCCAACTCATCCACTGGCCTGGAGGCTGGAAGGCCTAGAGGGCCCCGGGGAGAAGGCCTTAATCTGCACTCTCTGCCGCAAGGACCACCAGGAGGCTGATGTTGGCCACGCTCAAGGTCTCCTGATAACAATTACAGGCTAACGGCTGCATGTTCGCTCCACTCCTATTACATAAGTACTCAATAAATACATATCTATTGTTATTGCAATGCAGAATGTCTGGTCATCATAGCTACCAACAGATTCCAAACATTTAGCTGATTTAATCCTCAACTCTGGTCAAGAAAACCCCTTTTTGTAAGCCTTCATTTCACAAGCTGAGACATGATTTAATGGACTTCCAAAGCGTGGAAGAGTTCCAAGCACAGGTGGTGGTGAGCAGCTGTTTTCCATCTCCGCTGAGGACCAGCTGAGAGTCTTAAAGAGCCACACGAGCAATTTGGGTAAAAAGTTCTAGGAATACCTTCCTAATGTTTGAGAGTGTGAGACTCTACACTGAAACCTCAAGAGAAGCCATGGAATCCTCCTCTCTAGAGCTTCTTTAAAAATGGGACACTGAATCGGCTCTAAGTTGGATAAAGGCCAGAAAAGCATCTCACATTAAAATAACAAGCAGTTTGCATGGGTCAGTCAAGTTCGAGTTAACACTGCTATCGACCTAGCTCCCTTGAAGCACCATTACCTAGAGATACATATAAAAAGAAAGAGTATGGGGAGCAGATTCCTCTACTACGTGAGACTGCAATGAAGACTGTTGTACATGCTCTAAATCCTCATTCAAAATAACTTTAAATCTCATTAAGAAACCATTTCTGAAGGCTCTGAATGAATGGTACCTGGTATAAGTACTTCATGAGAGAAGGCAGTGTTGGGGGTCTTATGCGAGGGAAACTCAGGAAAGTACCTAACATCCTATTATATTCAGACCACACCATATGCAATTTCTAGCTTAAGATGGCAAAAGCAAGAGGGGAAAAGGCTCTTCCTTTTCACTCTCTTGGCTGAGAAAGTGACAGAAAAACCCCTGTGAGTGGAGAGACCCAAATTACACACCTGTTATTCCTTCCAAGATCAGGAGTGTTTTACATATTTCCTCTTGGAAAGAAAATATTCTGATTTTATGAAGAGGTGGAGGCAGTCTCTTGCTATTCTTGGTGGCTCAGAGGAAGAAACCAAAAAGAAAGGTGATTTCTAGGGTAAAAAAAAAAAAAAGAGCTAGCAGAGGCTTTGATCCTGAGCACCTGAAGCTTGAGTTAGGGCCGAAAGAGGAGGCTATATAGGTGACTGAGGAAGCAAGGCTTGTGTGCAGTTTTATAGCTACATAAGTGGATTAGACAGAAGGCAGGAATGGTGATATGTGATAAAGACACTTAAATGGAATTTAACAGTTTATTCTCTTCCAAATTACTGAACATTAGGTTTAAATGTTTCCATATAAATATTAAATTATATGTATATAGCAGGATTGCAAATTTGCACATTACCACTCTGTTTTTTAAGGAAAATGTAGCTTCTTTATTTCCTATAACTATTCTTCCTCCAAGTTCACACCCCATTGAGGAGTGTGGGGCAAAAACAAACTTGCCAATTAATAATATCTCAGTCTCTTTCCTTTTAAAGAATGTCTCTGGGTAAGTCTTTTCTTAAAAGAGAGAAAGATCTGTTTATTTCTTCTCTCCAAAATGAGAAAGAAGGTCTGTGGCTGACACAGCCAGCCCCTCTCCTTTCAGGTGGCTGGTCTGATCCAGTCCTGACTTGGCATCTGCTGGGGCACAACGGGTCCCTTGTGACCTTTGGTGCACAATCATTGCCTGCAAGAGTCCCATGTGCACCAGGTTGCAGGGACCCAGAGGCTCTGCCTCAGACCATGGTCATACCCAAGGCCAGGATGCTACAGCTCCCAAGCCAAAGCCAGCCTCCCCTTGGCCTGCAGAGGCCTGCAGCCTCCCAGGAGCTATAGACGAGGAAACAGGTCACAAGCCTCAGTGTTCTCAGGCTCCCTGTTCCTGGCAGCATATTTCTAGCACAGCCTGTTCTATATCCCCAAGCTTTTACCTATATAGGAGGGAAAAAATATCTTGTTCTTACAGCTGCATGTGCTTTGTTTCACTACAACTGGTTTTAACTGCTAGAGCGCTAAAACATCATGACCTTTAGCAACCTCACCACCATCACCACCACTAATAAAAGCTGATAAACTACTAAGACCTCTGAGTGACCCCAGTTCGTCAGACCCTTACTGCACTCAACTGAGGGTTCCTTCCTGACCAATAAACAGCAGGACTTGTTTTAACCAACCACACCAATGAATGGATGCATTCTGACTGCTGGAGTACAAGCTTCCAAACATGAATTAGCATAAGTGCTGTGGCCTCCTCCCTTTCCACTGCATAAAACCCCCTGATCTTCCCCTCAGAAAATGTGTCTGCTACTGCATGCACTACTTCCTTTGCCTGGAAAGTAACTAAGCTCAAGGCCTCCTTTGTTGACACTGTAGTCACTGGTTTTCCATGTATAATCCCAACAGGAGGCGGAAGTGAAAAACACAGGCATCTTTGCCTTCCTCTTAGGTCCTTACTTTCTTCCTCTAAAGTGCTTCTTTTTATGAGATAGGACTTCCCCTATGTCATTGTTCCTGGGGGCACTAAGCCACATGGCCTAACATTGGTGGCAGCTGGGATGCATGGAGAGAAACCAGCTTAGTCATAAGAACACCTATTGAAAAGTAATTTTAGTTTATTCTTTCTATTACATACCTGCATCAAGGAGGAAAAATCTCATAGAGATGGCCTACAGGCACACAAAAAGCTTCTCAACATCACTAATTATCAAAGAAATGCACATCAAAACTACAATGAGGTATCACCCTCATGAGGTGTCATTATCACCCTCATAACGGGTGACCACCATTACACATCACCATACAGGTCACGGCCACCATTAAAAATCCTACAAACAACCAAAACTAGAGAGGATGTGGAGAAAAGGGAACCCACCTACACTGCTGATGGGAATGTAAGCTGATGCAACCACTACGGAACACAGTATAGAGGTTCCTCAAAAAACCAAAAATAGAGTTTCCATATGATCCTGCAATCCTGGGCATGTATCCAAAGAAAACTATAACTCAACAAGATTCCTGCACCCCAGTGTTCACTATTTACAATAGCCAAGACACAGAAACAATGTAAATGAATGAATAAGGAAGATGTGGTACATGTATACAATGGAATACGATTCAGCCGTAAAAAAGAACAAAATAATGCCACTAAGTGAAGTAAATCAGAAAAAGAAATACCGTAGGATATCACTTATATGTGGAATTTAAAATATAACACAAATGAACTTATCTGTGAAAGAGAAACAGACTCACAAACATAGAGAACAGACTTGTGATTGACAAGGGGCAAGTGGGTAGGGGAGAAAGGGATTAGAAGTTTGGGATTAGCAGATGCAAGCTATTATACAGAGAAGGGATAAACAACAAGGTCCTACTGTACAGCACAAGGAATTCAATATCCTGTGATAAACTATACAGAAAAGGATATGAAAAAGAATGAGTGTGTGTAAACACACACACATATATATAACTGAATCACTCTGTTGTACAGTAGAAACTAACACAACATTGTAAATCAACTATGCTTCAATAAAATTTTTAAATGAATAAAAATCCAGTTTAATCTGGTAGGCAACAAGATTAAGGTGATTTTACTTATTAGATTGTACACTAATAATTTTTTAGAAACACACACATAAAATGTGTAGCGTGTACTACATACTTTTTTAAGAGATTGACTCAATTCTTGCGCTGCCGTATGTGGTGCCTCGTATGCCTAGTCATGGCCAGCTCTTTGCGACCCCATGGACTGCAGCCTGCCAGGCTCCTCTCCCGGAGCCTGGAGTCCATGGAGATTCTCCAAGCAAGAATACTGGAGTGGGTTGCCATGCCCTCCTCCAGGGTCCTCTGTGGTAGTACTATTATAATTACTATTATTAAGGCGATTTTACTTATTAGATTGTACACTAATAATTTTTTAGAAACACACACATAAAATGTGTAGCGTGTACTACATACTTTTTTAAGAGATTGACTCAATTCTTGCGCTGCCGTATGTGGTGCCTCGTATGCCTAGTCATGGCCAGCTCTTTGCGACCCCATGGACTGCAGCCTGCCAGGCTCCTCTCCCGGAGCCTGGAGTCCATGGAGATTCTCCAAGCAAGAATACTGGAGTGGGTTGCCATGCCCTCCTCCAGGGTCCTCTGTGGTAGTACTATTATAATTACTATTGTAATTATAATAATTGCAATAGTCATTATTATCCTCATTTATAGAAGAGGGAACTGAAGACAAGAACAATTAGATAACCCTGTTCAAGATTACAAGGTGAACTGTGGATGAGCCAGGATTCAAGTCTAAACAATTTGGTGCCTCTGAAACTCACAAAGTACTGACACTGTGCCGCCACTGGGTGTCAGCACACCGAACCGAAGGGGCTGCAGCCTTCAGGAAGACGAGGAACAGCACTCACCGAGGGCCTTCTAGGTGCAAAACACTTACACGTACATTTCCCGATTTAATCTGAGAGATGAATAAACTTCTTAGAGGACAGAATGTGCAACATTTACTTAATGGGGTAAGTAATTTTCATGAGAGGCAGGTTTGTTCATTTTTTTTTAATTGTAAAAATAACGGTAGACAGTTAAGAGGATCAGTCCCTAGATTCTTCATTAATTAAGGGCTTTTTCCAGCTGTCTGCACCTTATCACCCAATGAAACCATTATTAGAAAGACCTCAGGGAAGAGACCACGCAGTGTGTACTCTCTCTACAAAAATCAGCCAGAGACAAGCATCTGCTATAAAATTATTTGCTTTAATCGCTATCAACATCAGAACTGTAGTACATTAAAGTACAAAACCTATATGTACAATTACACATACAAAGAAATGTTCTTTGTGAGGAGCAATTTTCAACAAATCTGACAGCAAGAGTCATTCCTACTGGGGGTTTGAAAGGAGAAATGGAAATTTCCGAGATGGCCCCCTCCTCCCTCGGGCTCCTCTGACCCTCTGAACATCAATTTGCAAAGGCCTGAGGGAGGACGGGAAGTATTAACAATCTCAGACATTCAATCCTCCTCTTATGGAAGGGGTGAATTTTTAGGGAACATTTTCCGTCCTTTATTACACTGATGTTCCATCCATTTGCATCATTAGGTTCAGTAGTTACCATGACAATATGATGCCTACAGCAATCTAACTTGATAGCCAGATGCCAGAATGTGAAAAAATAGGACCAGCTAAGAAAGTGAGAGAAATATAATTAATCTGAACCACATTAAAAAAAAAATGTGCACAAACCAAAACCAAGAAGGAAACTGCCGAAATGTCACCCAAGAAAGAATGACAGGAAACAACGATTGAGTTTCCAAGATTCAAAAATCCTTTGCTAACTAGAGCCATGAATATGTCTGTAACTAAGGCTGTGGAAGGAGTCAAAGTTAATCTAGAATATTGCTCTGAGTGCCTCTCTCCCAGTAACTGCTGCTGCGGAGTCCAGTGCTGTTATCTTCGATTCCCGCAGAGGAATTATTAAGCCCTGATTTTTCCAAGGATCTGCAGCCGCGTCCTTAACGCCGCCACCACGGCATTCCACTCCCCTCCAGACTGATGATATTTCCACCTGAAGAAGTCATTTCCACCATCACTGTGAAGCTAATCTTAAGAGATTGAACTGAGTTGTATCCTGGGAGACCCTGCCCCCTTGCTTTCTCCATACCCAGTGGAAGCAACTGGCTAGCACAACCCTCTTTGGGGCCCAAATATGGCAGAGGGGCTGGGAAATTAAGAAGCAAGAACAACATAACAGCTGTGCTTCAGGGAGACCAGCCTGGGATGGGTGGTCCTTCTCATCACGACTGGGCTGGATAGCGGCGCTGAGCTAAGCGATTTGGCCGGTTCAGGCTGGTAACTGCAGAGAGCTAGAAAAAGACAAGCACAGCATGAGGTTATAAGCCCAAGCATGACTCTGCTGAGGGCTGCCTGGCTGTATTGAGCTTATGCATCCTGAAAGTCTAGAACGCTTCAGGAGTATTTGGCTTCCCATGTGGTACTCTCATTATTCACTTTCACACAACACCTTTACCTCTTAAATAAGGAGAAAGAAATTTGATTTTATAAAGAAGAGAAGTCAATAACACTTCCGAGCAAGCAGTCTGCCTCAGATCATGCAGAAGCAGGGAGTTTAGTTTCAACCAAAGTTTGCAATGATCCCCTCACCCTCAGGACACTGCTCTGGTGCAGCCACACAATTAACACCAACACATTGTCTCTCTTGAGTCTTGAGACTTATGAAAGGTCAAAGCAATATTAATAATAGTGACACTGACTGAGCATTTTCAGGCTGCCTGATTTAATCCTCACAACTATCCAGTGAGGTAATTACTACTAACCCCATTTTACAGATGCAGAAACTGAGGCTTACAGAGGTTAGTCACTGCTGAAGAACTCAAGCATAGGAAGTTGTTATCAGTAAGTTATAAACCAAGGTCTCCTTCACTCAGAACCCATGCTCCAAACCCCTCTCCCTCAGGACCTCCTTACCTGGGGAACCTGAGATGGGTTGTAGAGAGGAACACTCCCTTTCACAGGGGGTGGGGGAAGCAGAACACCAGTGCTGGAGTAGAGCTCAGTGGCAACACCCTGTGATGGAAAATAATAAAAAATCCTCTTGGTCACCACTTCCTGGATTCTAGACTGTCAGGGGCTTCCCTGAGAATCAACTTTGGTCAAGAGATGCAGTCCCTGGTGATGCAGTGGATGGGAACCTGCCAATGCAGGGGACGAAGGTTCCATCCCTGCTCCAGGAAGATTTCACATGCAACTAAGCCTGGGCGCCACATCTACTGAGCCTACTTGCCTAGAGTGTGTGCTCTGCGAGAAGAGAAGGCACTGCGATGAGGAGCCCCACGCCCTGCAACCAGAGAGGAGCCCACACCCTGCAACCAGAGAGGAGCCCCACGGCCTGCAACCAGGGAGGAGCCCCACGCACTGCAACCAGAGAGGAGCCCACACCCTGCAACCAGAGAGGAGCCCACGCCCTGCAACCAGAGAGGAGCCCACTCACTGTAACCAGAGAGGAGCCCACACCCTGCAACCAGAGAGGAGCCCCACGCCCTACAACCAGAGAGGAGCCCCACTCACTGCAACCAGAGAGGAGCCCGCACCCTGCAACCAGAGAGGAGCCCGCACCCTGCAACCAGAGAGGAGCCCCACGCACTGCAACCAGAGAGGAGCCCACACCCTGCAACCAGAGAGGAGCCCCACGCCCTGCAACCAGAGAGGAGCCCACACCCTGCAACCAGAGAGGAGCCCCACGGCCTGCAACCAGGGAGGAGCCCCACGCACTGCAACCAGAGAGGAGCCCACACCCTGCAACCAGAGAGGAGCCCACGCCCTGCAACCAGAGAGGAGCCCACTCACTGTAACCAGAGAGGAGCCCACACCCTGCAACCAGAGAGGAGCCCCACGCCCTACAACCAGAGAGGAGCCCCACTCACTGCAACCAGAGAGGAGCCCGCACCCTGCAACCAGAGAGGAGCCCGCACCCTGCAACCAGAGAGGAGCCCCACGCACTGCAACCAGAGAGGAGCCCACACCCTGCAACCAGAGAGGAGCCCCACTCACTGCAACCAGGGAGGAGCCCCACTCACTGCAACCAGGGAGGAGCCCCACTCACTGCAACCAGGGAGGAGCCCACATAGTAGCAAAGACCCAGCATAGTCAAAATTAACAAATAAATAAAGTTTAAAAATTTTTTAAAGAAAGATGCAAATGTGATAGAGCTCAGGGAATCCTGAGCTAACAAACAGTTCCAGTGGGCACAGCCACCCTGGGGGCCTGGGGGAGATTTGCAGAGGCTCGGGTGCTGCTGTGTGAGAAGAAAAGGCCACAAAAAAATGTACTAATAGCATCATAAAAAGTAACCTCATATTCTTTGAAAGCCTAAAATACTACAAGAGTGCCACAACCAGGCCCTAAGAAATAAACTTGTTTTCCTAGCAATTGGCATGAAATCCATACTGGACAATTGGTCAAGGCTTTATCACAATCCTTGCGAGGGATACTGGTAAACTCTAGCTCCTACTGGGGACAGGGAAAGAGGACATTCTCTTTCTTCATTTCTTTTTTTTTTTTTTTTTTGGCTGTGCCTTGTGACATGTGGGATCTGTGTTCCTCAGCCAGGGATTGAATCTGTGCCCCCTGCATGGGAAGCACAGAGTCTTAACCACTGGACTCGCAGGGAAGTCCCAAGGCCACTCTCTAGACATCACGTAAGGAAGCACTGGTGGGCTAACTCAGGTTCCTGCCCCAGACTTCTTGTCTTGAAGTCCTAACCCAGAGACCTCTGTCTTCAGAGACAGGGTTTTTAAAGAGGTGATTAACTACTGCACAGCTCAGAGAACTGTATTTGGTGCTCCATGGCGACCTAAATGGGAAGGAAATCCAAAAAAAAAAAGAGCAGATATATGTATACTTGTGGCTGATTCACAATGCGGTACAGCAGACAACAGCACAACACTGTAAAGCCATCCAGGCAAGAGTAATGGGATGGGGGCCACTGCCTCCTCCAGGGGATCTTCCTGACCCAGGGACCAAACCCTCGTTTCCTGCATTGCAGGCAGATTCTTTACAATCTGAGCCACGAGGGAAGCCCCATACTCAATAAAATTAATTTTTTTTAAAAAGGTGATTAGAGTGGGCCCTAACCCATTATGACTGGTGTTCTTGTAAGAAGGGGAAATTTGGACATAGACACACATGAGAGAAAGACGACATAAAGATGCAGGGAGAACACGGCCACCTACAAGCCATGGAGAAACCTTCTCTGCAGACACCTCCATCTCAGCTCTCCAGCTTCCAGAACTGTGAGGAGACACTCGGCTGGTGTTTAAACGGCACAGTCTATGGCACCTTGTTCTGGCAGCCCTAGCAAACTACTACAGAGGCTTTCTCCATCCTCTCCACGAGTCAGGCCCTCATGGGGCAGCACCTCCAGCCCCATGAAAGTTCGGTTCACTCACAGGTGGGCTGCTCACCTCGGGTCCCGACAAGCCTCCACTCCCCAGGCCCTCGGCTGTCCCCGCACCAGACGCTGACCCTCGGTCTGCATCTCCACCTAGGAAGCAGTGCATCGGGGGTGTTCCAGCTGCCCAGGACAAAAGAGTCCCCACTCCCAGAAGGCTCCCCCACCCCTCCTGGAAAATGCGGAGAGGACCACAGCGGGCCCAGAGGACAGGAGGCTGGCATACCTGTGTCCCTAGAGAAAGCACTGGCACCCAGCAGAGACTGGGGATCTGGGGGAGGTGTCAGTGAGAGGCTTGGGCTGGGCTGAGGTGGAGACGCTGCCCTGGGCATCTCCTGCTTAGTGGAGAAAGGAGGGTAGCACTGACGGTCCACACGTCCGTGCCACCTGCTTGCATCCCACAGCACCCACGTGGCGGCCTCCACCCTCACTCCGGGCGGCCTCCTCTCCACCACACTCCATTCTCTCCATACCACTGCTCTGCTCAATAAGCGAAGTCACTGCCGGCTCTCGGAAGTTAAAATTCTACATCCTAACTCTTAAGGCCTTTCGTCATCTGCCTCTCCCCTCACTGGACAACCTGTCTCCCACAACCTCCCATCACAAAACCAGTTTCATCCAGACCAGGGTGGAGAGGCCAGCTCCGGGCCCTCCTGGAGTTGAGGAAACTTCCTCAGAAAGGTCCACAGAAGAGGGAGCTTCCCTGCCCAGCCCCCCGAAACGGTTACCTCAGAATCCGGGCTGTCAGACGAGTCTTCATCTCCAGACGGGGATGCGTTGTGGGTGGGCTTTGAGCGGAACCAGCTGAACCAGCCAAACCTTGAGCTCTGCAAGAGAGAGGGGGGGTTCTGTGGTCTGTAGGGTGGAGATTAACCCTGCCTCACTGTGACGGTGGTGAGACAGGAGAGGAGGGGACCCCACAAGAGCCCAGCTCCCCAGCTCTGCACCACCATCTGGGAAGAAAATCATCCCGCCACCTTTGCGTTCTCCTTCACGTTTCCGAGCTTTTCTCTCTGGACGGTATTTTTCGAAGATTTTTTATCTGCCTCTTCGGAGGACTCCTCCCCATCCTCCTTGACCGATATGGTGGAACTCTCAGAAACACTTCGAGCTCTGGGAATCAGTGGCACCTGGAATTAGAGAAAAGAGAAGTAACATCTTTATAGCACCTGACAGGTTACAAAGGCACATTTACATGTATTTCCTCACCTGACCTGCTCGATAAATCAGCGGGGATAGCCTTACAGGATCTAATATGACTGATGGGGAACCATGGTTAGCCATGAGGAATAATTTGCTGAAGGTCTCAGGACAAGGGCAGAGCCCAGTCTCAATCTTCAGATCATCCTTAATCCTACAGGGTTTTGGCCACTGTGCTACTAGGCCCCAGGAGCATCAGGTTTCCAGAACTATGCCAGGGCCTGGAGCAGGGGTATGGAATGCTCCCACTGGAGACGAAGAGAGCCAGGAAACACCCTTCAGGGAACCCCTAAATGCAAAGATCAGGGAAGGTTGACAACCACCAAATC
The DNA here is from genome assembly GCA_006408675.1 of Madoqua kirkii. Taxonomy (NCBI): domain Eukaryota; kingdom Metazoa; phylum Chordata; class Mammalia; order Artiodactyla; family Bovidae; genus Madoqua; species Madoqua kirkii. The sequence continues at coordinate 42,165 of SJYC01138395.1, forward strand.
TAACTCATCCCAGACCTTACTTCCTAGCTGACTTGCTCAAGATGAGCTGTGAGCAACTGTACCGGGGGAATTAAAATACACCCACATCCCTGTGTATTAATTTTGTGTGTGTGGTAGACTATATCAGTTGCCCAAAAAGTTTGCTCAGGTTTTTCTGTAACACCTTATGGAAAAATCCAAATAAATTTTTTGGCCAACCCAATACATTTCATAAAGTTTACCCATTTAACCACTTAAAGTGTACAGTTTAGTGTATTAGAATATTCATGATATTGCATAACCATCACCGCTTTCCATTTTCAGAAATTTTCATTAACCTCAACAGAGACTCTGTTCCCATTAAAACTAACTCCCCACTTTTCCTTCTTCCCTCTGGCCCCTGAGAACCTCTACGCTTCTGTCGCTATGAGTTTGCCTATTCTAGATGCCTTGTATAAGTGGAATCATACAGTATTTGTCCTTTTGTATTTACAATTTGCACTCTCAGAAAAGGATAATTGGTATAACCTTTAGAAAAAATACTTTGGCAAATACAGAAAAAGTTTCATTTTTTATTCTAATGAGTACAGAACTTACTGTGTACCAAGTAGCATTCTGAGCATTTTATATACAGTGAGTCATCTAATCCTTACAACTATCCTGTTAGGTAGGTACTGTTATTACCATTCCATTTAACATATGAGAAAACTAACACACAGAAAAGTTAAGCAACCTGTACAAGGTCACACAGCTAGTTACGGGCAGAGCAAGGATTCAAACCCAAGCTGTCTGACTTTCCTTCTAGGAATTTCTCTCCTAATTGAGTAACTCAAGAAATACACAAGGGCTTGTATATTAGAATGTCCATCACTGTGTTTTACATATGAAGGGAAGGGAAGGGAGCAGTAAGGAGAAAGAGTAGAAAAGAAAAGGAAGAGAGAGACACTTGAAGTGCTTAACAAAGTAGTAAAGACGAATTAAAATCCGAGCTCCTTCCAGGGCCTACCAGGCCCTCTATGATCCTGCCCTTCTCTGTCTCTCTAGTCTGGCTTCTTAGCCCTCTCCTCAACTTTTTTTACCACACTGAACAGCTTGCAGGATCTTAGAAAATAAATTTTTTGGCCAACCCAATACATTTCATAAAGTTTACCCATTTAACCACTTAAAGTGTACAGTTTAGTGTATTAGAATATTCATGATATTGCATAACCATCACCGCTTTCCATTTTCAGAAATTTTCATTAACCTCAACAGAGACTCTGTTCCCATTAAAACTAACTCCCCACTTTTCCTTCTTCCCTCTGGCCCCTGAGAACCTCTACGCTTCTGTCGCTATGAGTTTGCCTATTCTAGATGCCTTGTATAAGTGGAATCATACAGTATTTGTCCTTTTGTATTTACAATTTGCACTCTCAGAAAAGGATAATTGGTATAACCTTTAGAAAAAATACTTTGGCAAATACAGAAAAAGTTTCATTTTTTATTCTAATGAGTACAGAACTTACTGTGTACCAAGTAGCATTCTGAGCATTTTATATACAGTGAGTCATCTAATCCTTACAACTATCCTGTTAGGTAGGTACTGTTATTACCATTCCATTTAACATATGAGAAAACTAACACACAGAAAAGTTAAGCAACCTGTACAAGGTCACACAGCTAGTTACGGGCAGAGCAAGGATTCAAACCCAAGCTGTCTGACTTTCCTTCTAGGAATTTCTCTCCTAATTGAGTAACTCAAGAAATACACAAGGGCTTGTATATTAGAATGTCCATCACTGTGTTTTACATATGAAGGGAAGGGAAGGGAGCAGTAAGGAGAAAGAGTAGAAAAGAAAAGGAAGAGAGAGACACTTGAAGTGCTTAACAAAGTAGTAAAGACGAATTAAAATCCGAGCTCCTTCCAGGGCCTACCAGGCCCTCTATGATCCTGCCCTTCTCTGTCTCTCTAGTCTGGCTTCTTAGCCCTCTCCTCAACTTTTTTTACCACACTGAACAGCTTGCAGGATCTTAGTTCCCCAACCAAGGACTGACCCCAAGCCCTCAGTAATGAGAGCGCAAGCCAAGTCCAACCACTGGACCATCACGGAGTTCCCTCGTCCCTCTCTCTAGGCACAGCCCATCCTCTCCCTCAGTTGTACCAGGTCATCTTATTGCAGGGTCTTTGCTCTTGCTATGCCCTCTGCCTTGAATTCTTGTTCCCTGAATAGTCACCTGGCTCACGTCGACCCTCCATGCTGAGCCCAGAGACGCACTCCCTCCCGCACCATCTAAAGGAACATCCCTCAAGTGTACACTGGTTTATTTTCAGTCACCTCTACTGAACAGAAGCCCCATGAAGGTAGGCTTTGTCTAGTTCCCTATTTATCCCCAGCCTCGATAACAGGACCAGGGACACTGCAGGATCTCCCTATTTGTGAATGAATAAATGCCTGAGCAATGATGTTTCCATACAGTGCATTTATCACACCAACACTAAAAATCACATTTAAGAATGACATGGAAAATCTCATTTTATAGTGTTAAAATAGAAAATAAAGTTTCATCTACATATGTTTTCAACCATTTAAAAACACATATATGTATATAACAGGCTTCCCTGCTGGCTCAGATGGTAAAGCGTCTGCCAGCAATGCAGGAGACCCAGGTTCAATTCCTGGGTCCGGAAGATCCCCTGGAGAAGGAAATGGCAATCCACTCCAGCACTCTTGCCTGGAAAATCCCATGGATGGAGGAGCCTGACAGGCTATATAGTCCATGGGGTCACAAAGACATGTATGTGTATATATATATACACATTTATGCATGTGGGCTAAGTCGCTTCAGTCATGTCCGAATTTTTGCGACCCTATAGACTGTAGCCTGCCAGGCTCCTCTGCCCATTGAATTTTCCAGGCAAGAATACTGGAGTGGGTTGCCATGCCCTCCTCTCGACATCTTCCCAACCCAAGGATCTTCCCAAGCCAGTGATCAAACACGCATTTCTTATGTCTCCTGCATTGGCAGGCGCGTTCTTTGGCACTAGCACCGCTGGGAAGTCCATATACACGTCTATATATACACCCATATAGACGGTCTCCTTCACTCTTTGAAAGTTTGTATCATACAACTTTGCTTTTACCAAAGACTGCCATTAGTACCTATTTTCACTAACAAACAAAAAAATCCAAAGAGGACTTTCACTTTTACCAAAAAAGTCAGAAAGTGAAAAAAGCATTGTTTTGTAGGAGCCATTTTAGAGGCAGCTCGTATCCCAATCAGTGAGACTGGCCCCACTAAGCTCCTTTACCGGAAACGACACTCAGCATCCCACGTGGCTTTGAACTGTACCTGTGAGCATCTGTGCTTCCTCTCGATTCATTTTGTGCATTGTTAGCAAGATGTGTACTGAGGTAATTGCTTCTTCCCTTCACTTCATTTAGACTTACAAAAGGTTTCATAGGAAGGCTCTGCTTTCAGATAGCATGAGAAATGTGTACATACAAAAAATATAAGAAGAAAATAAACTATTTGGCTATGAGATTCTGAGTGATGGCTCTTTGACACTTTATATGACATTTTCTCTTTGTTTTTCAGATTTTGTATAACAATAAAGCACTAATTTAGGGGGAAAAACATGTGTTAAGGTCTGTAGCTTAGTTACTACTCAAGATAGTTCTATGACATCACTTCCAACCAGGCAAAGCTAGACAGTATCTTAAATTTGGACCAGCAATGCCTGTTACTAGTGGAGGGATTCATTCACTCAACAGCTGAATAGAAGATTAACTAGACATGGTTACCTCCAAGACCTGAAGAGAACAGACACAGTTGCCATAGGTCCTTCTCAGAAACAGAGCAAGGTAAAAATGTTAAAGATAGAAATATCAAGAGTCTTCCCTGATGGTGCAGAGCACAGCAAGTGTTCAGTGCGTCAGCAAGAAGAGGGCATCGGAGGGGGCTGATGTGCGAGACCAGAGGTAAACCCAGTATGGGCTAAGTCGCTTCAGTCATGTCCGAATTTTTGCGACCCTATAGACTGTAGCCTGCCAGGCTCCTCTGCCCATTGAATTTTCCAGGCAAGAATACTGGAGTGGGTTGCCATGCCCTCCTCTCGACATCTTCCCAACCCAAGGATCTTCCCAAGCCAGTGATCAAACACGCATTTCTTATGTCTCCTGCATTGGCAGGCGCGTTCTTTGGCACTAGCACCGCTGGGAAGTCCATATACACGTCTATATTACACCCATATAGACGGTCTCCTTCACTCTTTGAAAGTTTGTATCATACAACTTTGCTTTTACCAAAGACTGCCATTAGTACCTATTTTCACTAACAAACAAAAAAATCCAAAGAGGACTTTCACTTTTACCAAAAAAGTCAGAAAGTGAAAAAAGCATTGTTTTGTAGGAGCCATTTTAGAGGCAGCTCGTATCCCAATCAGTGAGACTGGCCCCACTAAGCTCCTTTACCGGAAACGACACTCAGCATCCCACGTGGCTTTGAACTGTACCTGTGAGCATCTGTGCTTCCTCTCGATTCATTTTGTGCATTGTTAGCAAGATGTGTACTGAGGTAATTGCTTCTTCCCTTCACTTCATTTAGACTTACAAAAGGTTTCATAGGAAGGCTCTGCTTTCAGATAGCATGAGAAATGTGTACATACAAAAAATATAAGAAGAAAATAAACTATTTGGCTATGAGATTCTGAGTGATGGCTCTTTGACACTTTATATGACATTTTCTCTTTGTTTTTCAGATTTTGTATAACAATAAAGCACTAATTTAGGGGGAAAAACATGTGTTAAGGTCTGTAGCTTAGTTACTACTCAAGATAGTTCTATGACATCACTTCCAACCAGGCAAAGCTAGACAGTATCTTAAATTTGGACCAGCAATGCCTGTTACTAGTGGAGGGATTCATTCACTCAACAGCTGAATAGAAGATTAACTAGACATGGTTACCTCCAAGACCTGAAGAGAACAGACACAGTTGCCATAGGTCCTTCTCAGAAACAGAGCAAGGTAAAAATGTTAAAGATAGAAATATCAAGAGTCTTCCCTGATGGTGCAGAGCACAGCAAGTGTTCAGTGCGTCAGCAAGAAGAGGGCATCGGAGGGGGCTGATGTGCGAGACCAGAGGTAAACCCAGTCCTGCCCCCACGGACACAGGTTGGCAGGAGTGAAATGAATAAGAACGAGCCTCCTCTCCACCTCTCAGGATCTGGGGTAGAAAGAAGCAAGGGGCAATGTGGAAGGGAGGCTGGTGCAGGGCACTGGAAAGAGCCTGCATGTGGCTGAGCAACTGGGGCAGCTGGAGAGAATCCACAGCTCAGAGTAGGTGCTGTCATCTGGGGACTCTGTCCTCTTACCTGGGGTCTGGAAACAGCCTTCTGCCCACCAGGATGCTGGGGGGTTTCTGGAGACATTGTGTTCTCTCCTATGGCACAAAACACAACAGAAATCAGTATGCAAAGCTGGGTCTTTCTCTTCTATCCTGAAGAAGGGTAATGGGAACACAGTCAGCTTTCCTAATTGCCAAGTGGCCGGAGCTCTGAGCACATAGCCCCCAGTGGATCAGAATAAATATAAGGTCCATTTGCATAAGCCTCTCAATTCCAGCCACCCTAGAAGATGCCACTCACCCAACCTCCACCCCAAACCAAGATCATTCCACGGGAGCCCTGGAAATGAGAGCCACGTCAGGCTGGGTCACAGGGATCCTGCCAGGCTTCCCTCCGTGTGAGTCTCCCATCTTGGATGGGCCCTTGTCTTGGAAGGTCTAAGATCTGGCCCTTCCACCTGCTTCCTGCTCTTCCCTGGCTTCACCCGGCACTGCTCACCCACACTCGGCCCCTGTTGTCCAAGACCTGACGGGACAGGACAGCAGCACGCGCCTCTGCCCGCGGCCCCTGACACAGACGACTTCAGAAAGAGGCCCTGGCCTAGCTGCAGCCGGAGGCACCAGTGGCCCTGTCTTGCCTTCTACGCCTCTCTCCTGGAAACTACGGAATCCAAAGGGAGGGCCGGAGCAGCTGCTGGAGGCTGGCTACGTTTGTCCCAGCAGAGAGCGGGGCTGGAATGGGAGAGAGCCGTCTCTCTCAGATGAACGCGAAGCTACCAGCCCAGGTCTGACACCCAGAAACCCTCAATCTCGTGCACACCCACCACCCGGGGCTTCACAAGCTCCCACCCCACATCCCACACTGGCCCCCGCACCACCCTCCTCTGCTTGCTCCCCTCCACACCTCCCCACCCGTGGCTCGCTGCCTTGCTGGCAGCTCTACCAGGGGGCAGGTGTATCTGCTGGGCTTCCTCCCAGGCTGCTCCTCCGGGAGCCCCTGTCACTGCCACGCTGCCAATGGGCCCCAGCAGATGGGTCTCAGGAGCCGAGTAGAGAGGCACTGGGACCCCCATCTGCCCAGAACCGCCACCTGTTGGGTAGGAGCCGGGCTGCTGTGGGCTGAGCTGGGCAGGGCCTGACTGCTCCGGAGCTGGCCACAGAGCTGAGTGGTCACCATAGGCTTCTGAGTTGCCTTGAGGTCCAGAAAGATCCTGATAGGAAGTGTTTTCTAAGGACACAGGACACAGAAGAAGAGGTGAGACCTGTGATGTGGGCTTTGTGTGAACTAAACACCAGGAACAAGCCTGCTCTCTGGAAAGCAGTGATGAGGACAGACCAGTTGGCATGGCCACCATCAATGGGATAAGTATAACACAGCAGCGATTCTAAGGCCTTCTACCGCTTACGACTTAAGAGTTTTCAAAACTGTCTCCCTCACAGCTTGTATGATCTTTGAGCCTTTTAAACCAGAGGGTTGGGATGGCAGAAATGACCATTTAGTCTAACTCCACACTTTTTAGCTTTTGGATAAACATTTTTTATGGATTTACTAAAGGATTGGGGTACTTGACATTTAGAAAGTTTCAATGTAAAACCCAAATCAGACTACAGAAATGATGGCTTTGTTTTGAAAGATAAGAGCCTTGGCCCAGGAAGGGGACTTGGTGACATTCTTTCTGGCTCCGCTCTGTTGTTGACGAGACAGAGCGAGGCGTGGACTGTGGACGTGGGCAATGGTTGGCCCAAATTATGGGACTAGCGAGGTCAGCTGACCTACCCATTTGATAGGGCGGCAGGAGACACTGCCGTTTCCCAGGGGAGTGAGCACTCAGGAGCACCCAGCCTGCTCTCCTGCATCCCTCTCCCCTCACCGATTCTGGGGCACAGCAGCAAAGCTGGGATACAGAGACCAAGGCCTGCCCACCCTTGCTATCCCCTTAATCATCCCTAAAGGAGGTACAAAGGCTGGGAACCAGCCGGAAGCAAAGCCGTGAGACCCCATCCTCACCCCACCAGTGAGTGCTATCTGGGGAAACAGCATGGAGTTAACTGGGATAGTCATGTCTGCCCAGGCCAACAACTGAAGCATTCTAAGGGAAAAGGAGGGATCTGCTGAAAACACTTTGAAACCTATTTCATGTATGCGGCAACTGATGCTCAAACAGCATAGTCACTTCCGATGTGCCCCCCACTAACGTCAAATACAGGTGATCCACCACCTCGGGCACCAAGAAATGCATCCACCCGGGGAGACGGTACTGACACAAGTGAGGCAACTATGTACCAACTCGGCAACAACAAGATTAAAGCCTGAATGTGAAGCAAAACTTCCAGCAATGCAGAAACAGAAGCGCCAGGGAGGGCTGTGGCCGGCAGGGCTGCATACAGAGAAGCTTGGACCACAGGTCAGACTGAAGCGAGGGAGGAAGGCACTCCAGGCAAGGAAGGGGGAGAGTTTTCCGTTAGGTTATCTCCGATAATCAGATCCCAAGAGTCCATTATTTACACACTCAGTTCATTAGTTTAGGTACCTGGAGTTTTTCCGGCTTCTGAAATAACCACTTGAGCAGACTGAGGACCCCCAACGTCTCCTGCTTCCTTTCGCTATTAAGATAAAGTAAAATCCTCTTAGGTGACACAAAGGAAAACAAAAACAAGGAAGCATGATTTGAAATGAAGTCAAGACACTTCAGCAGTGACGAGGTAAGGGAGCCTCAGGTGAATGTGGGGGCTGTGAGGGGTTGGGGGGCCCATGGGTCTTCCTACCTCCCAACTCTGCTCGGAGACAGCAGGCAGAGGCAAGGGCATCCTCCTCTCCCAGACGAAGGGGGAAGAGGGAACTAAACCACTGGCCCCAGGGCCCACAGCATACAGGGGAAGCAAAGGCCGCAAGTATCTAAAAAAAATCTATCTGCCCCTTTCTCAGAGACAGAGGAAGAAAGGAAATGGAGGAGGCCCTGTTCCAATTACTGTGACAATTACTACCAGCCGCTTTTGCAATTGTCAGAACAAAAAAAAAAAGGAAAGGTCCGGAAGTCTTTTAAGCATTTGCTCTACATTACATGAAAGTGGACCGGGCCACTGTGAGCCACTGCTCCTCACAGAGAGACGGAAGCTTTGATGGTGATGCAGCGTGTTTCCTGGGACCACAGAGAAGGGTGGCCGGATGACTCGGGAGAGAGTCCCACTGTATCACAGGGGAACACAGGAAAAGTCTCCCCCCAAGAGGGGAGCGCGTTAGCGGAGGGGGCTGGTGGAAGCTGAGTGCTACCCTTCCCCCATCAGGCTGTGCTTCCTTGGGGACAGAGGACATCAGGGCCCTCCATGGTGTTGAGGACTTGCTGAGGTCAGTGCCTACACTGTGTCTAGAGGACTGTCCCCCCCTCACCTGCAGCTCCCTGTGGTGCTCCCGAAGATGCACCAGCCAGTCCGGCTCCAGCTCCCTGTCTCCTGGGTGGCGGCGGCGTTCTAAAACCAGAGGATCTGACAGCTTCAGTCTCTCTGCCAGCTGTGCCCGGTTTCCAGATGTTAAGAGAGGGAAAAAGAGGGAGAGAAGCAGGAGAAATGGACCATGAGGAGAAACAGTAAGAAAAAAGGAAGCCTTTGCTCACTTGTAAATCAGATTCAAAGAACTGCCAAATAGCAAATTCAGCAGATACCTTCCTCAAATCACAACATGAACAGTTAAACCATCCTGGTGTTAGATACTAAATAAAATATGAGGAGAAACTGCTACTCTGCTCTACATCTCTGCAAAGCTGTTCTCAGGAGCAGTGCTCCTCAAACTTCATAGCTGGTAGGAACCACCCGGGATTTTGTTAAAATGCTAATTCTGATCCCAGAAGTCTATTGGGCCTAAGATCCGGCATTGCTAATAAGCCCCCCATGAGGTGATGCCCATGTTGCCGGTCGAAGGACTGCTTATGTTGCAAGATTATTCAATCATTGCTTTTCTGGTGGCTCAGCGGTAAAGAATCTGCCTGCCGATGCAGGAGACGCAGGTTCAATCGCTGGGTCAGGAAGATCCCCTGGAGGGGAGAATGGCAACCCACTCCAGTATCCTTGCCTGGAAAATCGCATGGACAGAGGAGCCTTGATGGAGTCGCAAAGAGTAGGACACAACTCAGTGACTAAACAACAACAACAACCCATCGTAAAGTCCCCAAACTTTCCGACTCCTCCCTTCTGGCTCCTGAGCTGCCTACAACCATCATCCTGTTGGCAGGAATTTGCCATCAAGGGCACTCAGTAGCACAGATTTTACTGGCTACAGAATCCAACACTTGGGCCTCATTTAAAGCAAAGCAAAAAGTGATGGTAGGCTGCCTTTTTACTCTCAGCTAATGGATTTTTCTTCAATTAATTGGAACAACTATTTGCCTGATTGTTTTCTTTCCCAGGAACTAAAAGTTGGTTTTTGTTTTCTCTTTCTTGAATGTATCTCACATGTGATAAAATATTCCATGCATTTAAAAGCATTTTAATAAGGATCATTTCCCATTTTAATCACTAAAATATATTTTCTAAGCCCAGCTTTTATAATTAGAATGGTTTGCCATAACATGCATTTTTACTGTACCAAAAAGGCAGATGCAAGAATGACTTCCTTGCACAGCACACGCCTGGTTTCCAGTCCCCCTGTTTCAACCCACTCCCGCCCACAGCATCCTTCTTTATGCAGTGTCAAGCCTCTGCTTATCACATCTGGGCATGCACATGTGGTCAAAGACAGCCAGGGGCTCCAGTTTTATAGCATGTTCAAAGAAGATGAAATGGGGCTCGGAGCCGCTTTACAATAGCTTTCTCTGAACACTGAAGATAACACACCTGCAGAGAACCCTTTGAGAAGCTCACCTTGATGAGTTCCACTAATAGCACAGGGTGACTGCTCTCTCCGTGGCTCAGGAGGGCTGTGCCAATGGCTTCGCAGTAATGCAAGGCCTGGGACGTGAGGCCATAATCTGCCAGACGGGAAGCATAAAGGAGCTTATACACCTGCGAAGAGGAGCAGGGCCAGAAAGAGAGAAGTGGAGATAAGACTTCTTGGAAGTCAGTGGACTGCCAACTTCCTCTAACTCTGGGTCCAAATATTAAAGAGGGCCTTGCAACATTTAGGGCATTCTATCTGTATATAGGCACAGTTCCAAACCCAGCCTGCAGTTCCATCGTTGCAGAGGACGGGGTGGAAGGCACATCAGCTGAGTCTCCCGAGGTGCTGGTCACCATGGAAATGCACCAGCCTCTCCACTTCTCATCAGGCAGCCTGTATCTCTGGGAAGCCTGGTGTGTGGGGGGCAGAGGACCAGGCACCAGGGGCACAGGTAAAAAAAGAAAAAAAATGCCTCCGGTGCAAGGGGCTTCAAGCCTAAGAGGGAGAGTACAGGCAGATACAGGTAAGGGTTCAGAGAAGCACGAGGGACAGAGCCAGATGGAGAACAGAGGGGCTGGGAATCAGACAGACCCAAGTTCAAACCCCAACTCTCTGCTGGTATGGAGCATGAAGCTAGTTCGCCCACCTCCTCTCTGCACCTCGGTTTCCTCTCTCTAATACAGGGATGATACTATGATCTCCCCCTTGGTGGTTTCAAAGACTCAATGAGATAATCCATGTAAAGTCCCTAGAGCAAATGGTACCCAAGAGATGTGAGCTGATAGCATGTAACTCCTTGGAACCTCTTTTGTGAAAAAAGGATAATCATGCCTGCCTCACAGAAATAGAGATCACTCAGTCAGAGGATGATAGCACAGCGCCAGGTGTGCAAAACTCATTCCCTAAAAACAGAGAATCTCACTGCTATCAGCCCAAAGACAGCGGAGAGGTGGGATGACCGCAGAAGATACAGACTGAAGACCTGCATGGACACAGAGGAACCTACGGGGCAGGGCTGCACTGGAAAAGGCAGGCCTCCGGTCAGACCCTTACAGAAGATACTGACCGGGTTACCGCCCTATAGACAGTAATCCATTCATCCCCTCTGTGTTTGCTCTGTGTTTGGTGGTGGTGGTGGTGGTCTGTGTGTGTGTGTGTGTGTGTGTGTGTGTGTGCGTGCATGTGAAACCCTTACAGAAGATACTGACTGGGTCACGGCCCTATAGACAGTGATCCATTCATCCCCAAGGCTTTGCTCTGTGTTTGGTGGTGGTCTGTGTGTGTGTGTGTGTGTGTGTGTGTGTGTGTGTGTGTTGCCACCAGATATACTCTCACTACAATCACTGAAGAAGTCTCTGGAGATCAAAGTGGATACCAGGGCATCCAGTAGAGAGGTTGACAGGTTAGAACCTGGACATGGATGCTCCCCACACACCTGCAGCCCTGAGAGGAAGAAGGAAGGACAGGGGCCAAAGGACAGAGCAGGGAAGAATTCCAGAGTTAAAGATGGAGGCATCCAAGAGAGATGGGAGCGGCAGGTCAGAGGAGAGTAGTAACGGTGAGCAGCCAGGGGCTGCTCCAGGCAGGATGGCCATGGAGCCAAGGAGAAGACGGAGCCGTCTGGAGACGAGCTGCAGCCAGGAGCGGGGCCCAGGGTCGCCGCCTGATTCTCCTTTGTCAGGAGGCAGGCAGGAGCCCGCAGCACAGAGGCTGCTGCCATGTTTTGATTTCCTGTCTTAAAACGCAGACCTTGAGGGGACCTAGAAAGAAATCCTAACCCTTCCCACACTCCAGCTAATGAGGAAACGTCCAGTGGATGACTTAGCCCAGCCACTACCTGCCAGAGAGCAAGGCTGAGAATCCAGCCGCCCACAGCCGTCAGATGATGATAGGGCCTCGTGAGCATTCAGTTACCTGGAAAGAAGGGATGAAGGATCGGGGACGGCCCAGCATCTGACAGTACTCGAAGATTTCCGTCCTCTGGATAGCCTCAGTTGTTGCAAATTTCAAAAACTCTTGACTAAAACCAGGAAATAACAATAAAAGAGTTTCAGGTCGGGGCGGATGGGGGACAGATTTCACTCACAGATAGCCAAACACCAGCTGCATCCATTCACGGCAGAGTTTCTGTCCTGAGCTGATCCCTGGGGCAGCTCCAAGAGAAGAAGGAGAATCTGTGCCCCCACAGGCTCTGGGGGAAGGTGGGGCCAAGCAGGGGCGGGGGTCGGGGCTTCAGGGAGTGGGGGCAGTTCCTGCCATCTTTCCTGAGGGTCACTTAAGGCAAGATGCTCTCATGCCCAGCTCAGAGGGGCACTGCATCCCCCCTGTAGGCATGCTGAGCGCCAGCCTGAGTGCCCTGAGAACCCAGAGTGGGTGTCTGGGAGAGGTCACCCCAGCCTGAGCAGAAGAGCAGGAAAGAGGGAGCTGTGTGATGTTCCGGGAGCACTGAAGACAAAGGCCCTGCAGAGAGAGGGCAGCCCGGCTGAGCCCAAAGTCAGATGACGGTCCCTACATTGCACGCTCGTCCCAGCCAGAAAGCAGATTGAGTGAACGTGATCTGGGGGCCTCAGAGCCCCCACGGGCCCCAAAGCAGCTGCCGTGGGGGCTGAAACCATAATCACCGGGGCTTCCCCTGGGGTCAGGGCTGGATCTCCAGAAACATCCTCGCACGGTACACAGGAGGGGGCCACCTTAACCCAGGGGTCTCCAACCTCCAGGATCTAACGCCTGGAGATCTGAGGTGGAGCTGATGCAATAATAACAGAAATAAAGTGCACAATAAATATAATGCTCTTAAGTTATACCGAAACCATACGAAAATTTTTCCCCCACCAGTCCAAATCCGTGGAAAAACTGTCTTCCACGAAACCAGTCCCTGGTGCCAAAAGAGTTGGGGACACTGCATATCCCATTTCATTTATTTGTCACATCTGGCCCAGACAGGCTTCTTTGACAAATTAACTATGTGCTATCAGAGACCGTGACCTTGACAGACAGGTCATGAGACAAATGCATTTCTATGAGAAAAGCCTGACAAACTGGGTTCCAAGTCCAACCTGACTGCACTTGAGCTGTACAATCTTAGACCTGTTACTCCACCTCTCTGTGCCTCAGTTTCCCTCCTCCATAAAGCGAAGCTTAAAAATTCACTTTCTTCACAGGGTCCATGTGTAATGATGAAAGGAAACGGTGCAAATAAAACGCGTGGTACAATGTAAGAGCTTAGGAAATCTTAACTATCAGACAGAGAGAGAGAGAAAGAAAGATCCAGCATGTGGAGGATAGCTAAGGAGCAATCTGGTCTTTTCATCCACTTATCCACACTGTCTAGGGGCTTATCAAGGTCCTTCCTTGTGAGAAGTCTCAGGTTATGGCCAGCAGGGAATAAGTGGCAGGCCTGACTTTTGAGTAGCTTATGTGTCAAGTCAGTGTAAGCTGTGGGGGCGAAACACAAACTTCTTCCACTTGCAGATTTTGCCCAAGGCCGGTTCTGAGAACAGGTCCAGGGCTGCCTAACGCAGAGCCTCAAGCCCCCGCGCTCCAATTAACATTTTCCAAGAGCCAGTCTCTGGTCATGGAGCCAGGGCGCCACCGAGTGGCCAGAGGGGCACACTACAACCCACGGGCACCAGCTCGCAGCCTCCGGGAGCAAGGCCCGGGCCTGCGGACCCCTGGCGGTGTGATGCAGCACTCTTCCCGGCGTCTCGGCCCAGAGCCTACCTGCGCTGAAAAACCATCAGCAGCAGCTGAACATTCGCAAACGACAATGGAAAAATGAAGCCACGAAACCCAGCTAGGGCTAACCCAATCCCCTGGAAGACGTCCTCCCCACTCCCTGTCCCCCAGAAGACTGGCATACCTGTGGCTACTGCCCAGCAGGGCCAGGTAGTCTGTCTTCACGGTGTAGTAGCCGAAGGGCACCTGAGCCGTGAGGTAGCAGAAGTGAGCGGCCTCCACCAGCCCCTTCCCAGCTGTGGGCGGAGAACAAGCCTGGGTCAGGGAGCACGCCCACCACGGGCGGGGCCCGCCGGCCGGGTGCGGGGGGAGAGGGTTAGAGAGCAGACAGCTTCACGGGATAAAGCAACAAGCTCTCCATGACGCGAGCCACAGACCCCAAACCCCACTCCCTCTGCCACCCCATTTTTGCCCTCCGACATGACATTTCACTTCTCTTCAGCCAGAAGGCACCATTTCACATTCCCCCTAATGGGCTTTTGATGAGGACGTTTCTAAGCATTTTAGTCCTTCTGGAAGGGGAGCAATAGGTAAGGAATGCCTACACCTGAGCCGAGAAGCAGACCGTTGGAAGCAGCGGTTTTTAAACTAAGGCTTCTTGGGGGCATTAATGCCTCCCCCGCTAAAATCAAACAATAGAAGACTTTTCCCAGTGCTCATAAAAATCACATTCATTACCAAATGGTTCCCAGTTTTTAAATGTTCTCCCATACCTTTTTCATTACTTCAACACTGAGTTAATTCAAGTAGGCAAAGTAATTAGCTTGGCACCCACGAAGGTTCAACAAAAGTTAGTTCTTTCTACTCAGGTGCTGAATAACTTGTTATTTGACTGGGCACAACTTTACCTGTAGCTATTTTAAGTTTAGCAGAGCAGTATTTCACGAAGTGCCACAAAGCAATGATTTTCTAAATATTCTGTCCCTTGACCCAATCTGAGAACCACTGATCCGCAACATCCAACAGCCCCTAAGTGTTTAAAAGGCCACATTCACAAAGAGATGATAGAAATAAAGACTACACAGTTACCCAGGGCAGCTCAGGCAAAAATAGAATTTCCTATCTGGTTGAGCTGGGTCACTGGGGGACTAACGACGACAGTAGGGGAGATGCTCCAGGTGTTAACTCCATCTGCTGGGGATCTTGACCTGGGCACAAGAATCAACCACGCAGGGCAGCCTCCTGCAGCGGCGGGACCCTGGAGTCTCAGGGGCCTGGCCTGCACTTGCTCGCAGCAGAAATCTGGGAAACGGAAAGGCAAGGAGGACACTCCTCTCCCTTGACTTTCTGTCCCCAAAACACTGAGGCTCCTGGGTCAAAGGAATGCCTGAGGCATAGACTCAGGCCCAACACGGAACCTACGTCTAAGCACAGGGTGTTTAAAGCCCGCCTGGAGACAGAGGCGAGGAGGGGACGGAGCTGGTCTCTGCTTACCCAGGGTGTCCCCCATGGTGACAATCGTGCGCTGGTACAGCTCCGGGTCCCCACCCTGATTCGACAGAATCACTGCCAAGTGTGGCCTCCAGTCTCCCCACTGCTTGTCCCCACAACACTGAAAAGCAGCAGAAAAATGGAACACTGGCTGAGTAATACAGCCCCGGCCAGAGCATAGGCTAAGGAAGGCTGCTGTCTGTTTTCTGATTTGCCAGGAATACCTATTTGGCTGTCTGCAGTGTGGCCACTCACTGATTCTGCGTTTGTTTGTTTTTTTTTTAAAAAGCAAAACTCTTAGGATGGGTAGGCAGACACATTACATACACACATACACAGGAATATTGGGAGGTGACGCGAGCCACAGACCCCAAACCCCACTCCCTCTGCCACCCCATTTTTGCCCTCCGACATGACATTTCACTTCTCTTCAGCCAGAAGGCACCATTTCACATTCCCCCTAATGGGCTTTTGATGAGGACGTTTCTAAGCATTTTAGTCCTTCTGGAAGGGGAGCAATAGGTAAGGAATGCCTACACCTGAGCCGAGAAGCAGACCGTTGGAAGCAGCGGTTTTTAAACTAAGGCTTCTTGGGGGCATTAATGCCTCCCCCGCTAAAATCAAACAATAGAAGACTTTTCCCAGTGCTCATAAAAATCACATTCATTACCAAATGGTTCCCAGTTTTTAAATGTTCTCCCATACCTTTTTCATTACTTCAACACTGAGTTAATTCAAGTAGGCAAAGTAATTAGCTTGGCACCCACGAAGGTTCAACAAAAGTTAGTTCTTTCTACTCAGGTGCTGAATAACTTGTTATTTGACTGGGCACAACTTTACCTGTAGCTATTTTAAGTTTAGCAGAGCAGTATTTCACGAAGTGCCACAAAGCAATGATTTTCTAAATATTCTGTCCCTTGACCCAATCTGAGAACCACTGATCCGCAACATCCAACAGCCCCTAAGTGTTTAAAAGGCCACATTCACAAAGAGATGATAGAAATAAAGACTACACAGTTACCCAGGGCAGCTCAGGCAAAAATAGAATTTCCTATCTGGTTGAGCTGGGTCACTGGGGGACTAACGACGACAGTAGGGGAGATGCTCCAGGTGTTAACTCCATCTGCTGGGGATCTTGACCTGGGCACAAGAATCAACCACGCAGGGCAGCCTCCTGCAGCGGCGGGACCCTGGAGTCTCAGGGGCCTGGCCTGCACTTGCTCGCAGCAGAAATCTGGGAAACGGAAAGGCAAGGAGGACACTCCTCTCCCTTGACTTTCTGTCCCCAAAACACTGAGGCTCCTGGGTCAAAGGAATGCTGAGGCATAGACTCAGGCCCAACACGGAACCTACGTCTAAGCACAGGGTGTTTAAAGCCCGCCTGGAGACAGAGGCGAGGAGGGGACGGAGCTGGTCTCTGCTTACCCAGGGTGTCCCCCATGGTGACAATCGTGCGCTGGTACAGCTCCGGGTCCCCACCCTGATTCGACAGAATCACTGCCAAGTGTGGCCTCCAGTCTCCCCACTGCTTGTCCCCACAACACTGAAAAGCAGCAGAAAAATGGAACACTGGCTGAGTAATACAGCCCCGGCCAGAGCATAGGCTAAGGAAGGCTGCTGTCTGTTTTCTGATTTGCCAGGAATACCTATTTGGCTGTCTGCAGTGTGGCCACTCACTGATTCTGCGTTTGTTTGTTTTTTTTTTAAAAAGCAAAACTCTTAGGATGGGTAGGCAGACACATTACATACACACATACACAGGAATATTGGGAGGTGGTCGTTGGTGCTTTAGTCACTAAGTCATGTCTGACTCTTGCGACCCCATGGACTGGAGCCTACCAGGCTCCTCCGTCCATGGGATTCTCCTGGCAAGAATATTGGAGTGGGTTGCCTTTTCCTTCTCCAATATTGGGAGGTAGATAAAAATAAAATCACACTGCTAGTCACTAATTTTCAAATTTCATCCTGGTGCCCCTAATCTAAATAGCTAGGGACAAAAATTTTTTTTTTTAATTGATATTTCCATGGAAGGAGGAGGATCACAAAACCTTGGTTCATGAGAAGAGTCCATATTAACCTGTAAGAAAACAGGGGAACACTGGGCTCCTTAATATTTTACCAAATGGCTAATGTCTTCTGTTTTACAGAGTCCTCTTCTACACACGACCTTCTTTAATCTTCGCAAAACTCTGAAATCTAACTCCTATCACCTCTTGAGGAGTGAGGAAACAGGCCAAGGCGCCCAGGCGCCAAGGCTCCACGAGGGGGCGGTAGAGGGTAGTCAGAGAAGGGAACGCGGGTGGAAGCCCCCTGGGAACGGATGGGCCATCCTTCTCCTGATGACCGGGAATTTCAGGGCAGCAGAAATAGCAATAAACAAACCAATGTCACAGGCTCTGGATTCAACAGGGGCCCTGCCTCTGGAGCAAGTTTCTTAATGCCTTTGAAGCTTTGTTTCTTCATTTCTTAAATCGAGATCATAATGTCTACCTGATCGGATTACTGTTGACGATAAAATAAGATTAGTAAAGCCCATAGCATAGTGCCTTGCACGTGGTTTGCACTTTATAAATTACATGTAGGTGTAAATACACACAGACACGGAAGCACAGCAAAGGAAAGGAGGTGATTTGCAGACAGTCTGTCCTCCAATTTGTAACACAGAATGGACAGAACAGGAGTTTGACAGTAATAGCTGAGATCTGGAGGTCAAAACAATTCACAATTATTTGGTATTGTATTTGTAATTATCCCACAGAACAAAAGATGCTTTATCCAGCTCCATTTTAAAGATACTCTTTGTTTATCTGGGCAAAGCAGTGTGAATGAGAGGAATGATGATAATAAATCACAAAAATAATAGCAGCTCTCACTTATTGCACTCTGACCCTGGGCCACAGCCTGTGCTAAGCATTTCTCCTATGAACAATCACATGCATTAAGTACTATTATTATCCCCATTTCAACGTGTGAGCCAGGCTCTTTCTGGCTGGAACTAAGGGAACCAGCAACAGAAAAGCTCTTGCTAAAAGAACAAAAACTTAGAAGCAATTCTTCTGTCTCCTCCCCAGGTGATTTGGAGGGGTGGGGGTGGAAATCTCTATAAAGCAGGTCTGTGGAGGTGGGGAGAGAGAGAACACTTATTAACTAACTTCAATGGGCCAAATACGGTCATTAATACATTCAAATATTCTCTCTCCTTTAATTTGTACAATAACTCTGTTAGGCATTAAATGCCCACAAAGATGAAAAGCTGAGACTCTGAGACTAAGTAACAAGACCCAGTTCACACAGCTAGACTCTGAGGAGCAGATACTAGATTAAGCCTGAGACAGAAGCCCACGTCTCTGTTTCCCGGTCACGTGCTTCGTCCACTACACCTCTGATTCTAAGTACCAAAGTCTAGCCTTTTACTGGCTGCTATGAGGCTAGGAAAGTCTCCAACACGCGTGTCAAATACCACATTGTCATATCACTTCTGGCTCCTTGGTTTTCTCACCCAGAAGCAGGGATCATTTAGCAAACTCCGCCAGTGCCCTGAGACCCACTGGACCGTATGTTGATTACATCACTCCCTGCCTTTAGCATTTTTGTGACATGGCAGGGTTTCACTGCAGAGCACAGGCATCCAGCAGAACTGTGAGCTGCATCCCGTGTTCTAATATAGCCAGTTCCTTTGACAAAGGGGCATGAAAGTCAGCATTTCTCTTTTCTTTTCTTGAAATTGTCCACAAGCAATAAGAAGGACAAAAAAGCAAAAGTGTGAGTGTGTTTTCATTACAACTAAAGGTCAGCAAAAACCCAAGCCCCTAAATACAAGAAAAAGCTTCCAAAAGAGATTGAGCAGAGGTGCATTCAGGAGGCAGAGAGAGAGAACACCAGAGAGAGGGGATCCCACGGCCATCTCCATTGGCTGGGGAGAAGCAAAGATGCTCACAGAAAATACCAGGTTGTGTGGAAATGCCAGCCGGCCTGGAACATGGCCCTGGCATCTCCCCAGCTCAAACCTGTAAATGACTGGTCCAAGGAAGGCCTGAAGCCTGTGAAGGAACAAATATAGAATTTGTACAAATGCACTATCAGTATAAAAGGAGGGAAGAAGGTGGAGAGAGCATTCACCAAAAAAAAAATGATACCACAAAACAAAGAATGGTCACCAAATACTTCATCATGAATGTAAGTAAAACAATGAAACAGTTTCTTTTATGAAGCAAGGGCCTAAAGCTAAGTTATAGGAACACAGGAAAAAGATGGTGGAGAACAGGAGGAGGCAAATGCGACCTGCAAAGCTCAGGAGAGAAGTGGCTGGAAAATCAAAGAAATAAAGACAAAAGTGGAGGGGACTTCCTTGGTGGTTAAGAATCTGCCTTCCAATGCAGGGAATTGGGTTTTATACCTGGTCAGGGAACCAAGATCCCACATGCCCTGGGGCAAATAAGCCCGGATACCACAATTACTGAGCCTACATGTTCTGGAGCCTGCACACCATAACCAGAGAGAAGCCCACACTCCCACAGCAAAGAACCCAAGCACCACAACTAAGACCGGAAATAGTCAAATTAATAAGTTATATATATATATATATATTTTTTTTTTTAATGACAAAATTTCAAAGAGCACAAGCAAGAGACACTGATGAAAACATAGTAAGAGACACACAGGAGGGACACAGCAAAAAAGAAGAAAGAATCAATCATATATATATATATGTACTATTATATTTCGTATATAGAGGGAGTTCCTGAAAAGAAAATCAACATAAGAGAACAAAACAAATCCTGAAGGATATAATTGAAGAAATTTTTCCTGAACTATAAGAGATGGAGGCACATATTAAAAGAGCATGCTCTATCCCCCCAAAATCGACACAGACGGTCAACAACAAGATATATCTTAAGATATATCAAAATTATTGGACGTCGAAGATAAGGAAGGAATACCTTGGGACAGAAAGATCAAGTCTCTTATAATGGGAAAACTATCAAGGTGGCCTCAGGGTTCTCTTGAACCGCATCTCACACTGACGACCTGTAGAATCTAAAGTGTCCCTCTTTGAAGGGTCCCGAGCGGTGGTGGGGAAGAAAGGAAGCCTGGTGTGGTAAGCAGGGAGAGCAGCCTCAGCTTCACTCGCTAGCCTTCACTCAGCAGGTAGCTGTGGATTTGTGGAAAGAGCAAGATCTTCAGAATCAGACAACCTGGACCGATCTTGACTCCTCTGCCCCAGCTCTGTGATCGTGGGTCATTTTACACTTTTGCATCTCAGTTTTCATGATTGCAAAACTGGGATAATAATTCTCACCTCCACACACTAAATGAAATAATATAGATCCCAGTACTTAGCACAGGGCCAGGCACATGGGAGGTGGTTAAGGGGCAGTTGTTATTTTATTTGTTATCTCTAAAGTCTCACTTCGTCCCTGAACAGTCCCCACCCACTCAACCCTTCGGATGCTGGGCTCCTGTTACGAAGGGTACCGTGGCTGCCTGTGGGGTCCTCCCCGACATGAGCTGGAAGAGAGTCTGCAGTGGATCGTTGAGCGCCAGCGTGCTGGTGAAGCTGCAGAGAGAGGGGACCGACCATCAGTGGGGGCCCAATCAAGAGCACCTTCAACCCATTGCCTTACGGTGGCGTCTGCTGAAACTTGAGTTTCTCTCTGCTTTTCGGTTATGGCTCAGCTCCATCCCACTTTCGGACACCCATCCCACCATACACCCCAAACAGACCTTACCACCCGGGGAGACCTGCACTTCAGCACTGACACCCTAACTCTTGAGCAAACCATTTTTATAGACCTTCGTCCATCACGGAGATGAGCCACACATAAGTCAATGAACCCTGAGAGCCCAGCGGTAAACCTGAACCTCTTCTTTCCAGATCCCTCCTCTCCAGCCACCCTCGAGACCCACTCCCCCGAGGCAGTCCTCCTCCAGGCCAGGTCTACAGTTCTCAGTGCTGTTTTGGTGGGGCTTCTCGCTAAACTGGGTCTCCTGTGCCTTTGCTCACAAGTACTAAATAGTCATTTTCAGTAACTGAAGAGGCGTAGAGCAGGGACCAGAAATGATCCTGCTGATGACAAACCGTGGGATCTGCTTAACAAGGATATAATAAGCTCTATGGCTGATTTGAGATTCAAGCATACTCAGTAAGAGAGAGATTTCACGATTCACTGGGCTCCATCAAACATCAATGGCCCAAGGCAGAAATCCGTAGCAGAGATGTACGCTACAGCTCAGGGCTGTGGGATGCTTGCTTCCAAAAGCTAAAGGAAATTTATCCCTCAGAATGCTGTCTTTAAAAGCATCCTTCCTCCAGAGCTGGGAGTGTGTCTCCTCATAGAAGTTCAGTGCTCCTCACTATTCTGGCCCCTGAACATAATGAAGAACACGGTGGTCACTGTTTACTGGGAAGACTGGGGGTCAGAGTAATAAGAGACTCAGCAGGGGCCATGGTGAAGAACAGACTCTCAGGCAGTGGGATAGATATGAGCTCCACAGACCCAGCTTAAGCGGGGCTGTCCATCTTCTTATCCAACTCTGCCAGCAAGATTTATGGCCAATTTAAATATAAGATGGCTTCCCTGGTGGCTCAGATGGTAAAGAGTCTACCTGTAATGCAGGAGGCCCAGGTTCGATCCCTGGGTTGGGAAGATCCCCTGGAGAAGGAAATGGCAATCCACTGCAGTATTCTTGCCTGAAAAATCCCATGGATAGAGGAGCCTGGTAGGTTATGGTCCATGGGGTCACAAAGAGTCAGACACAACTGAGCAACTTCACTTCACTTAAATATAAGATAAAGCTTCCTTGGTGGCTCAGCAATAAAGAATCTGCCTGCCAAATGCAAGAGACTCAGGTTCAATCCCTGTGTTGGAAGACCCCTTGGAGAAGGAAATGGCAACCCACTCCAGTATTCTTGCCTGAGAAATACCAGGGACAGAAGAGTCTGGTGGGCTACAGTACACAGCGTTGCAAAGAGTCAGACATGACTGAGCGACTAAAGAACAACGAGCTGAAAAGGTAGCTTCAAGGCTTTGACCAACACGAGAAGATAAATTTTGAGTTAACATCCTTCTCACTGTCTGACCCAAGCCTGCTCCTTATGGGAGATCCCCTCCCGTCCCCCACACCACCCAACCCCAATCCTGCCACACATCTGTCCCCAACCACCCGCGGATGCTAACTGCAGCCTGAAGGGCTGACCCCAGCACCTGCTACACCCACCACCTCCATTTGATCGTGAGTCTCCTTAACTGTTTCATCGCCCCTGTTCTAAACTCCTGGCTAAGGACTCACACCTCCATTCCTATCCCGTTCTGGTTTGAGCCTTCTTCCCATGCCCCTTGGCACCCAGGTCCTGGTATGCCAGTGCAAACTATGACCAAGGGCATCCCTTCAGTCTTGACATCTCCCACTAGATGAAGTCTTCGGCATCTAATCTCCAGCCCGATAAACCCCTTTCTACCGCAGCCCACAGTCCCGCTACTCTGTACCCCTCCCGACTTCTCAGCACCCGCAGCCCACCACAGGACTGAGCGGTGAGTTACTACCTCTCAGTCCTAAGGCTCTGTCAGTCAGCCTTAAGTGATCCACCCCCTCACTGATGGAGCTCTCTAGAGTTCTAGGAACTTCTCTCTTCCAATGAGACAAGGCTATTGCAATGCAGAATCCTGTTTAATCTTTGAAAGCTCTAGGTCCATGGGGTCACAAAGAGTCAGACACAACTGAGCAACTTCACTTCACTTAAATATAAGATAAAGCTTCCTTGGTGGCTCAGCAATAAAGAATCTGCCTGCCAAATGCAAGAGACTCAGGTTCAATCCCTGTGTTGGAAGACCCCTTGGAGAAGGAAATGGCAACCCACTCCAGTATTCTTGCCTGAGAAATACCAGGGACAGAAGAGTCTGGTGGGCTACAGTACACAGCGTTGCAAAGAGTCAGACATGACTGAGCGACTAAAGAACAACGAGCTGAAAAGGTAGCTTCAAGGCTTTGACCAACACGAGAAGATAAATTTTGAGTTAACATCCTTCTCACTGTCTGACCCAAGCCTGCTCCTTATGGGAGATCCCCTCCCGTCCCCCACACCACCCAACCCCAATCCTGCCACACATCTGTCCCCAACCACCCGCGGATGCTAACTGCAGCCTGAAGGGCTGACCCCAGCACCCGCTACACCCACCACCTCCATTTGATCGTGAGTCTCCTTAACTGTTTCATCGCCCCTGTTCTAAACTCCTGGCTAAGGACTCACACCTCCATTCCTATCCCGTTCTGGTTTGAGCCTTCTTCCCATGCCCCTTGGCACCCAGGTCCTGGTATGCCAGTGCAAACTATGACCAAGGGCATCCCTTCAGTCTTGACATCTCCCACTAGATGAAGTCTTCGGCATCTAATCTCCAGCCCGATAAACCCCTTTCTACCGCAGCCCACAGTCCCGCTACTCTGTACCCCTCCCGACTTCTCAGCACCCGCAGCCCACCACAGGACTGAGCGGTGAGTTACTACCTCTCAGTCCTAAGGCTCTGTCAGTCAGCCTTAAGTGATCCACCCCCTCACTGATGGAGCTCTCTAGAGTTCTAGGAACTTCTCTCTTCCAATGGACAAGGCTATTGCAATGCAGAATCCTGTTTAATCTTTGAAAGCTCTGACCCTGAGAAAATGTCAGTAAAATGTTTTGTTCAACTCAGCAGCGAAAAAGAACGGATCCGCGCCTAGGTTATAAGGATCTGGAGAAGAGAAATACTACACCCGACTTAGAACTGGAAAGACACTGGGAGGGTGGGGCTCTCCAGTGCCTCTTGTATTTCTCCCTACACTCATCCCCACGTTTGGAGGGGAGCTCTCTTGGCTCCATTGGGCTCTCCCTGTGCAAGTCCCCGACTCACCCACTCATGACCCAGCTATGGGTCCTTGGGTCCATCTTGCTGGAGAGGAACAAAGCATGGCCCCACAAATGGTTCTTCATGGCCCACTCCAAGGCTTCCTGAAACACAGACAACCCCTTCAGTACCTCTGCTCACCTTCCTCCAACACAACCAGCAACTGTGCTTGGGCGCCACTGCCCCCTGAGCAGGCCGAGGCCAGGCTTCCAGGAAGACTCACAGAGCCTCCCATGTGAATCTGAGAAAGAAAGAGTAGGGAACCAGCTTCAGCGGGCAGGTATTTCTCTCTCCATTGTCCCTGTCTCCAACCTTCATGTTATCAGAACCTATTACATGATTTCATTAGCTCCCCACAAACATGGTTACCGATTATCTCTGTCTCTTGAGAAAATGTCATGAGCCTAAGCACCAAGAATGAGAGAGGCATTTCACACCAAGGACTGAGTCTCTAAAGATGAGTTGTAAGATGGTGTTCACAGGGCATAGTAGAGGAACTGTTTATTAACAACTGTCGCAGAGACACCTAGTTCCTCACCCAAATCCATGCTGCCTTCCTGGGCCAACAGCTGGACTGTACTGCCCACCTCCCTGGCACTGAGGTCTGGCTGAGTTCTAGGTTATTAGATGGGAATGGAAGCAATGCATGCAGCCTCTGGATCTGGCCCATAGGACCCCCCCATGCTCAATCCCAGTGGCCTCTTCCCCATCTGGCTGGGATGCAGAAGACACCCAAGAGCCTAGAGACACTGTGTCGAAGATGGTAGAGCCTCACACAGCTGAGTCCTTGGGTTGCTTATGGAGGAGGGTGCCCCATCTTCTCTTCACCTGCCCAGTTCTGTCACATGAAGAGAAAAAGGCTGCTATTATGTTTAAGCCAGTATACATAGCCATTATCCTATCCCACCTAACATTATAACTAACTGCTTACTAAATATTAAGTGCTTATTAGTTAACTAGTCAACTTCATATGTCAAAGTGATCACACCATTAATTTGGTGACATGAGTCAAAAGCTGCAAATTTTAAAACATACACATACATATATTTATCTCTTCATTTAGTTTTCAAAACTATTCAGTAAGAGTTTAATTTATACATGAGGCTGAGTAGTAAAGAAGCCACCTGCCAACCCAGGAGACGCAGGTTTGATCCCTGAGTCAGGAAGATCCCCTGGAGGATGAAATGGCAACCTACTCTAGTATTCCTGCCTGGAAAAATCCCATGGACAGGGGAGCCTGGTGGGCTACTATAGTCCATGGGGTCACAAAAGAGTCAGACACAACTTTGTAACTGACCACACAATTTCCTTTTTGTCTCCAAAATAATTTGATTTTTGGACAGGAGATTACTAATGAGGTATTTCCACCTCCAAATGAAAGTGTATTTGATTATCCCAATATCTCCCACATTATCATATTTGATGAGAGAATAAATTTAAACAATCACAGGAAATTCAGCCTCATAGTCAGTAGAAGTAAAAATGACATTAAGATTGCTCCTTTTGAAACAAGTTCCTACTGTATAGCACCAGAAACTATATTCAAAATCCTGTAATAAAATATAATAGAAAATAATATTTAGAAAAGGTATATCTATAACTGCATCACTCTGCTGTACAACAAAAATTAACACAACATTATATATCAACTATACTTCCATTTTTTAAAAAAAGAAACCCAGATGAAAAAATAAAAAAAGAAATGTTCTTTTTGGGGAAAAGAAGATTGATATTTTTGTATGTTAAACTATTTCATAGTAGTATTTTTTAGAAGGATTTACTAAAGACTGGTAAGCTTTCTTATCTCTCCTTGCTATTCTTTGGAAGTCTGTATTCAGTTGGGTGTATCTTTCCCTTTCTCCTTTGCCTTTCGTTTCTCTTCTTTTCTAAGCTCTTTGTAAGGCCTCCTCAGACAACCACTTTAATTGGTGGGGAATTACTACTTTAGTCAAAAATATGCATCCCCCAAAATATAATTTAAGAATAAGTGATGAACTGAAAACTTATATGGAGGATATCAGTCTTGCACAATGCTGGAATTAAGACCCTAGTCAAGTGTTAATATAACTTTTTAAAAATTGTGTGGAGTCCAACTCCTCACAGATCAACCTTAACTCCCACAGGGCTCTATCTACCCTTGCTACCTTTTGGTCATAGTGTGACAGATGATGTGGTGGGTGGTTACAGCCCAAGCTCAGGTACCAGGCTTCCTAAACCTAACTCTTGCTTTATTACTAACTTTCCTCATTTATAAATATATAGAATAGGGATAGAACCTAAACTAGAGGGCTTCTATGAAGATAAATGAGATAATGCATATGAGCTGATAGGTGAGTATCTGGCACATAGAAAGTATTTTTCAAATATTTTCCTTTATTATTGTTGTTGTTGTGGCCACTACTTATTCTTAAGAAAGAGATTATCACTGATTTATCTCTGTATCCCCCTACTGGGTTTGATACCTTAGAAGTGGCTGCTACATAAATGTTTATTGAGTAAGTGAATCACTGGTGAAATAGCACTCCCTACTATATAGTGACTATATATATTAAATATATAATGACTATACACACTCACATATATGCTACAAGTTGATCCCATTTTCACTGAGTATCATGTCTATCTCTCATTTAAAAGATAACATCACATACAAAGACACACACATAATTAAAGATTTAAAGGTAAAGGTGAAATCACAAAGTATTTCAACTTTATTTTCATAAATTAATTTTAAAGCAGGAAAGCCTTTCTATATATTACTCCAAAAAAGTTATTTCAGACAGAAAATCCTAAAAAGGTAAAGAGCCCCTACAAATCAATATGTGGGTATCAAAACTCCACAGAAAAATGTGGAAAATCCGTGCCAAAAATATTCACAGATTAAAGGATATCCAGCTTCATTTATAATAAGAAAAATGCAAATAACTACTCTACATTTTTTTCACCTCTCACACTGGCACATATCAAAAAGAAACACACTGGGTTGGTGAGAGTGGGGGGAAGCAAGCACTCTCATATATTGGTAAAGTAATCAGTACAACCTCTAAAATGTCAGTTTGTAAATATCTATCAAAATTACAAACAATATACCCTTTGATCCAAAGCTTCCACTTCTACAAGTTTTCCTTACATATATTCTCTCCAGAGGGCAAAATGACAGTGTTATTCACTGCAGCATCATTTGTAATTGCGAAAGACTAGAAATGACCTCAGTGTCAATCAACAGAAGTTTAATTGAATTGATTATAATTAACCTATAGAAACCTATGTAGCTGTAAGTAACAATGAGGGAGGTATTTGGATATAATAAGAAGTAAGAGTCACCAAAATGTGGCCCGAAGACCCAGTTCAGCCCACTGCCTGTTTTGGTACAGCCTACAAGCTATGAAAAGTTTTTATGCTTTTAAATGATTGAAAAAAGATCAAAACAAGAATGATGCTTCATTACACGTGAAAGTGACATATTCAAATTTCTATGTCCATAAATAGAGTTTTATTGAAACACAGCCACACCCATTTATTTACAGATTATCCATGGCTGTTTTCACACAATAATAGCATAACTAAGTAGAGCAAAGCCTGCAAAGTCTAAAATATTTACTATCTGTTCCTTCATGGAAAAAAATTTACCAGTGTTAATATTGAGTGTTCCCTATAAGATTTTGTTAAATGACAAAAGGAACGTGAAGACATGATATGTAATATGTTATAAGGGCAAAGAGGGAGGAAATAATTATATATGGAGGAAATACCTCCATATATTTAGAGAGGAAAAATCTTGTGGCTGGGAGGGAGCAGGGAACAGCATTATTTCTCCTGTTATAGCCCTTTTATCTTTTGATTTTTAAATGATTCAAATTGATTTCAACCATTTATGCAAATATTTAAGTTTACTGAAATGCAACTCAATCTAGTATTCTTGCCTGGGAAATCCCATGGATAGAGGAGCCTGGTGGGCTACAGTCCACAGAGAGTAGCAAAGAGTCAGACACAACTGAGTGACTTTCACTTTACTTCACTTCAGACTTTTGTAAAACGTGAGCTCAACTTCAAAATTAGGGTATAAAATAATAAGAACATATGTGAGGTGATGTATATGTTAATAACTCAGTGAGGGGAATCCTTTCACATCATATATCAAATGACATTGTACACTTTATCTTGCCATTTCATTTGTCAAATATACTTCTATTTAAAATTGAATAATATAAAAATGTCAAAGTCTAACTTACATATCAAAAAATACAGAAGACATCACTTCATCAGTGAAATTAAAGTATTCAGTATTGACATGTATATTTCAGATATAGTTGATGGAGGTATTCATTTGTAAACAAACTTCCTTGAAACTAATTTAGTATATATGTGAAGAGCCTTTTAAAAGTACATACTCTTTAACCCAGTAATTCCACTTCTAGGAATCTATCTTTAAAAATAATAAAAAGACCATCCAAAGATTATATAACAAGATTTTTGAACTGTATAATTATGGTGGTGGTGGTTTAGTGTATAAGTCGTGTCTGACTCTTGCAGCCCCATGGACTGTAGTCCACCAGGCTCCTCTGTCCATGGGATTTTCCAGGCAAGAATACTAGAGTGGGCTGCCATTTCCTTCTTCAGAGAATCTTCCCCCACCCAGGGGTGAAATCCTGGTCTCCTGCAT
Organism: Madoqua kirkii; assembly: GCA_006408675.1. Taxonomy (NCBI): domain Eukaryota; kingdom Metazoa; phylum Chordata; class Mammalia; order Artiodactyla; family Bovidae; genus Madoqua; species Madoqua kirkii. The sequence goes on from SJYC01138395.1 coordinate 71,042, forward strand.
TTCAGGTGGATTCTTTACCCACTGAGTTACCAGAGAATGGCAAAAGTGTACGTGGCCTATATAATCAACAACAGTGAATTGTGCATAAAATATGATACATTCATATAATGGAATATAATCTAGATTTTAGTGGGACAGTTTAATGCCATGAGAGGGTTTCACCATCTAGTCTTAAGGGAAAAAAAGAAAAAAATTGTATATGTAATTTAATTTAACTTTTAATACTGATACATATGCATAGAAAATACTAGAAGTAAATATATCAAAATGTTATCAGGTATTATCTTTTAGTGGTAGGACTTTGGGTTGTTTTTTTTTTTTCTTTGTACCTTTCTGAACCGACTGTTATAAAATGAGTAGATGTCACTCATACCATTGGGGGAGGGGTGAGCTATAGGGCTGCCCGGACTATTTTAAGCAGGAGTGGGCGCGGCACTTGCCTTCTTCCTCCCATGGTAGAGCAGCTTGGTGAATTTCTCCACGATCTGCGCAGGCGTCTCCACCCTAGGAGGAATCTCCCCGGTGAGCAGGTCCCGGGTGCCCGAGCTCAGCACTGGCCAGTCCTCGTCCGTCAGGTTGATGAGGTTGGCTACAGGCGGCTGCCGCTTGTACTTCTCCAGCTTCTTGCAGTCCTGCATCAGCAGCTCGGCGATGTCAGACCCCACCATGGACTGCAAGGCAAAGAGAATCCCATTCGTCGCCATGCTGGTACCCTAGGCTGCAGAAGGGCACCCGCCCGCTTCAGGAGGAGGCCCACAGGGAAACACAAGACAGTTCTTTTTGCACTGTGGTAGTTGAAACTCCACCTTCATTTCTCATGGCTATTTTCTGCCTGTCCGGAGCCACAAAGATGACCAGAAATATGCACACTCTCATAGGTGTATTATCTGCTTGGTACGGTAACCCAAGAACTGAGAGTAACCAGAGGCGAGTGGAGAGGGGCAGGGAAAAGTTAGCATTTGCACTCTGGCGTTGACCTCAGCAGTTTCTTTTCTTGAGGCCACTTGTTGCTTCTTTAATGTTACCTTTTACAATTATGCCCCAAGATGAATCTTCTCTCTCCCAGGAAAATTTAAATTTCAGTCTAGCCTGCACCTGCCCATCCTCCAGCCGCGGTGATACTGACCCCGTTCTGCCGACAAAGGAGAACCAACAGCTGCCAGAGGAGAGCCGAGTCTCTGCTGCCCGGTGTCTCGGATTTGCGGCTCTGTGCTGCCTTCTGCTGGCAAAACGTCATGATGTCCACCTTGTGCACATCTTCCCTGGGAGAGATTTCAAGGAGCAAAGGGTGAGGGACAGACTCCTCCCCCAGGCAGGACCACAAGCCCCTCCTACAGCGTGAGGGCGCTGCCTGGGCTGGGACTGAGACGGTAATAGAAACCGGACAACCGAGGCTGAAGGCACTGGCGCCCCACTCCAGTGCTCTTGCCTGGAAATCCCATGGACGGAGGAGCCTGGTGGGCTGCAGTCCATGGGGTCGCTAAGAGTCGGACACGACTGAGTGACTTCACTTTCACTTTTCACTTTCATGCACTGGAGAAGGAAATGGCAACCCACTCCAGTGTTCTTGCCTGGAGAACCCCAGGGACCGGGGAGCCTGGTGGGCTGCTGTCTCTGGGGTCACACAGAGTCTGACACGACTGAAGCGACTTAGCAACAGCAGTAGCAGCAACCCAGGATGGGGACAGTGAGTCTGTAGTTACAGGACAGTTGTTTCCATATAGAACAGGAAGGGACCTTAGAGATTCTCTCATACACTGTCTCCATTTTATAGAGGAAGAAAGTGAGGCCCAGAGACCTGAAATGACTATTTGGGTGGCAGGTTAGAGCACAGACTTTGAGATCAGACAGCCCTGGATTTAAATCTAGCCTAAACTTCTCAGTCTACACAAGTTGTTTATCACCTGTGAGCCTCTGCTCTTTTTGATAAACAGGGGTGATTAGAATGTCTACCTCCAGAGCTTCCCTTGCGGTACAGTGGATAAGAATCTACCTGCAGATATAAGGGACGCAGGTTCAAGCCCTGGTCTGGTAAGATTCCACATGCTGTGGAGCAACTAACTCATGTGCCATAACTACTGGTCTTGGCGCTGCAACTACTGAGCGTGTGTGCCACGGCTCCTGAAGCAGCGTGCCTAGAGCCTGGGCTCCGCAACAAGAGAGGCCCAGTGCCCTGCCACAGAGTAGCCCCCGCCCGCCACAGCTAGAGAAAGCCCACGTGGAGCCTCGAAGACCCAGTGCAGCTAAAATAAACAAAATAAAATCTCTGTAAAAGTCTACCTCCAACTCAGCGTCTTATAATAACCTATAATGGAAAAGAATCTGAAAAGGAACAGATCTATATATAACTGAATCACTTTGCTGTACACGTGAAATTAACACAGCATTGTAAACCAACTAGACCTCTATTCAAACACTGTTTTAAAGTCTTCCTCAGACAAAAAGGAATTAGCCAATTGTGTAGCCTATATAAAGCGCTCAATAAACAGGAATTATTATTTGCTTGAGATTATGTAATGAAGTCAGTCAAATGGGGTTCAGTACCCTAGGTGTCCAAACTACGCAACTCGGTATCTAGGCCACATTGCTACACCTGTGTGTAAAAATGGAAACCATTCATTTTTACTTGAAGGAACTGTCAAAATGCCCTGGGGATTTTCTTGGAGGGGGAAGCTTCAGGATAAGGACACATCTGTATAGATGTAGTGATATTTAAAGGGCTTCAGAATGCATTATCTCATCTCTGACACCAGCCTGAACTCTTCTCTCCACAACAAAGAACATCCTCAGTATTTATCAGAAACATGACTAGGAATGTAAAAGCAGTTCTAGCTCAATCCTGCAGAGGGCAGACTTGCACACTGTCTAGTAACTCACGCTGACTGGGTTATACATCTCTCCAGAAAAATGTTTTCCATATGAGCAGCTTGCCTATGATTTCCCAGGCTGTGCTCCACTTTTCTACCCGTTTAAGTATTATTAAGTACCCAGAACATTAAAACCTCCTACCACATAGCCTTTGTAAAACAGAACTGGTTTCAGATTTTTAAACCTTTTTCTGTCTTTCAACACTCAAATCGCTTGTCAAAATGGCTCAGGCCACATCTGGCTCCCACTTATAGCACAAAGATTCCATTCCAATGGGGACAGATATTTTCTTTCAAGGAAGCCAAGCCCAAATCCCCAAATGCTGACTTGGGCGGGAAGATTTTATAGGTTTCAAAAGCCCTTATTTGGCAACGTTTATGGTGATTTACCTGATCAGCGGTCCTGAGAAAGTCCTCATCTCTTCTTGTTCCTCAGAATCATTAAGAATAACCTGAAACAAAAAATTCAAGTTTGGTCTTCAAGACTATGTCCCCCCCAGTGCCCCATTCCTCAGCTGAGTCCAGTATCAGAACCCAGAGCTGTGGTCCTAGGATGTGGCTCAATGCCTCACAGAGAAAGCAAGAAGACAAAAATGAGCTCTCTACTTGCTGGATATGAGCCAACAGCATCACAGGTAACACATCAGTCTAGCATTACTTCTTTCAGAGAAGAGCCCCACACATTCCTTCACACACACACACACACACACACACACACACACACACACACACACACACCAATCCACAGGGTACATGGTTCAGGCCCCTCCAAGAGCACTCTATTCCTGGAGATGCCAGGGCTCAGGCAAAGGGAAGCAGGGAGTAACGTGCTAACATTCAGGGGACACAGAATCTTGTTTACCTCCATGCTGTGCAGCTCAACAAGGGCTGTCTGTCCATCACTGGGAGAGCTGGGACTCACACACACCAGCTGACCTCCTGGCCCGAAACTCACAGGCATGTGAGGGACATGGAACTTCATGGGTTCCTTGGGACCAGCTGCTGAGATGTCCTCTGACCAACCAATACAGGTGGACACTGTTAGCATAACTACCACTGCTTTGCTTTATGTAAGAAATATTCCACAGTCATGTTTCTTTCCAAATTTCACCTGGGACCAAGATAAGATTCTGGGTGGGTTACATAATTAGAAGAAATGCATGCTCTAAGTCAGATTTAGGCCTTTAAGATATGTCAGACTATAATGCCAAATCCAACAACATATTACAAGAATTATACACCATGATCAAGTGGGACTTATCCCAGGGATGCAAGGATTCTTCAGTATATGCAAATCAATCAATGTGATGTACCATATTAACAAATTAAAGAATAAAAACCATACAATCATCTCAATAGATGCAGAAAAAACTTTTGACAAAATTCAACACCCATTTATGATTTTTAAAAAAGTTCTCGAGAAAGTGGGCATAGAGGGAACCTACTTCAGCATAATAAAGGCCATACATGACAAACCCACAGCAAACATCACTCTCAGTGATCAAAAACTGAAACCATTTCCTCTAAGATTAGAAACAAGACTAGGATGCCTGCACTCATCACTATCATTCAACATAGTTTTAGAAATCCTAGCCATGGCAAAAAGAGAAGAAAAAGAAATAAAAGGGATCCAAATTGGAAAAGAAGTAAAAATATCCTGTCTGCAAATGACATGATACTAAACATAGACAATCCTAAAGAGGCCACCAGAAAACTTTGCTGCTAATCAATGAATTTGGTAAAGTTGCAGTATACAAAATTAATGCACAGAAATCTCTTGCATTCCCGTACAATAACAATGGAAGATCAGAAAGAGAATTTAAGGAAACAATTCTATTTACCATTGCAACAAAAAGAATAAATACCTAGGAATAAATTTTCCTGAAGAGGCAAAAGACCTGTACTCAGAAAACTAGAAGATACTGATGAAAGATTTCAAAGACAACACAAAGAGATGGAGAGATATACCATGTTCTTGGGCCAGAAGAATCAATACTGTGAAAATGACTGTACTACCCAAAGCAATCTACAGATTCAATGCAATCTCTATCAAACAACCAATAGCATTTTTCACAGAATGAGAACAGAAGATTTTCTAATTTGTGTGGAAGCACAAAAGACCCTGAATAGCCAAAACAGCCTTGAGAAAGACAAGCAGAGCTGGAAGAATCAGGCTTCCTAACTTTAGACTATGCTACAAAGCTACAGTAATAAGACAGCATGGTACTGGCACAAGAACAGAAATATAGATCAATGGAAAGGGATAAAAAGCCCAGCAATAAACCCACATACCTATGGTTACCCAATATTTGATCATGGGGAAAAGATAATCTCTTCAATAGTGATGCTGGGAAAACTGAACAACCCATGTAAAAGAATGAAATTAGAACACTCCCTAACACTATATATGCAAAAATTAACAGAAAATGGGTTAAAGATCTAAATGTAAGGCTGACACTATAAAACTCTTAGATGAAAACAGGCAGAACACTCTGACATAAATCACAGCAAGATCTTCTTTTGACCCATCTCCTAGAGTAATGAAAATAAAAACAAAAGTAAACAAGTAGGACCTAATTAAACTTGGAAGTTTTTGCACAGCAAAGGAAGCCATAAATAAGACAAAAAAATAATAACACTTAGAATGGGAGAAAATATTTTTAAACAAAGCAACACACAAGAGACCAATCTCCAAAATATATAAACACCTCTTGTACCTCAATATCAAAATAACAAACATCCAATCAAAAAATGAACAAAAGACCTAAATAGACATTTCTCCAAAGAAAACACTCAGACGACCAAGAGGCACGTGAAAAAGGCTCCACATCACTAATTACTAGAAAAATGCAAATCAAAGCTACAATGAGATATCACTTCACACTGGTCTGAATGGCCATCACCAAAAAAATCTACAAACAAAAAGTGCTGGAGAAAGTGTGGAGAAATGGGAACCCTCTTAGAATGTTTGTAGGAAAGTGGATTGGTTCAGTCACTACGGAGAACAGTGTAGAGGTTCCTTAAAAAACTAAAAACAGAACTACCATATGACCCAGCAATCCCACTCATGGGCATATACCTGGAGAAAACCGTAATTCCAAAAGACACATGCACCCTGATGTTTACTGCAGCACTATTTACAATAGCCCAGACATGAAAGCAACCTAAATGTTCATCGACAGAGGAATGGATAAAGAAGACATGGCACATATACACAGTGGAATATTACTGGGCCGTAAAAAGGAACAAAATTGTGCCATTTGCAGAGATGTGGATGGACCTAGAGACTTTCTTGCAGAGTGAAATAAGTCAGAAAGAGAAAAACAAACATCATATATGAAGGCATATATGTAGAATCTAGGAAAATGGTACAGATGAACCTATTTGCAAAGCAAAGAGAGACAGACATAGTATGGACACCAAGCGGGGAAAGGAGCATGGGATGAATCAATAGATTGGGATTTACGCACATACACGATCAGGTATAAAATAGAAAACTAAGAGAAACAACTGTATAGCCCAGGAAACTCAACTCAGTGCTCTATGGTGAACTAAAAGCGAAGGAAATCCAGAAAAAGGGGATATATGTATATATACGGCTGGTTCACTTTGCTATACAGCGGAAAATAAGAACATTGTAAAGCAACTATACTCCAATAAAAAATTAATTTTAAAAAGAATATAATGCAAGGAATTGATGGTTTAGTCCAAATGATAATGTACCAGGCCTAGACTCTCATGAGGGTGACAGGTTGGGGATTGGCTCATAGCCCCAATACTCAGGGCAAATCTCCTACATCCAGACCTTTGTGACCTGCCTTGACTTTCCCAAACTGACTCTGGTCTTTACTTTCTTCCCTTGTTACCTACAGTACCTCTGAGGGCCTCCTCTCCCAACCTGATGATGGCCATGGGCCATGTTCCTTTCCAAGAATCAGCTATGATGCATTCTTCAGTACAAAAGAAAAGACGGGGAATGGAGCCAAAGCTGGCCACCCTGCCCAGGGGACCTACATATACAAACGAGGCAGACAAGGGATCTACTCTTGGAAATACCAGGTAAAGTTGACCTTCCAAGAGCTGTGCCACCCAGCCTTCTTCTCATCAGACTCAGCCAACTCCTTTAATCATGTCAGTACCCACCAGCCTGAACTGGGCTCCAGACTGCTGAAGTCCTGGGGTCATAGAGCTCAGAAGCATCAGCCATGTACTGACTGAGCTCGTAACTGCTGGAGGTGAGACCAGATTCATGCTGCCAGAGAAGGTTGGACTCCTCCATCAGTGATGGCTGGAAGTTAAAAACGACAAGAACACATGGGAAGAATCAGAGGCACTTTCAGAGAGACAGTCCTCCGAAGTGTTTCTTCAAAGCAACAAAATTCAAACTTTCAAATAAATCTAATGAATGTGGACATATTGAAAAGAAGGGATCATTCAACTGACAGTTCTCGCTAAAGGATTCATTTTGGCCCCATGGGTAGAGTGCAGGTCCTGGGGTCAGGGGGTTTTAATTCAAATCCCAGCTTTGTTAAAACCAGGCTCTGTAACCTTGAACAAGTGACGTAGACGCTCTAAGCTCAGTACCTTCATTTGTAATGTAGATAATCATACCTACCCTGTATAGTTATCCTACATCCAGACCTTTGTGACCTGCCTTGACTTTCCCAAACTGACTCTGGTCTTTACTTTCTTCCCTTGTTACCTACAGTACCTCTGAGGGCCTCCTCTCCCAACCTGATGATGGCCATGGGCCATGTTCCTTTCCAAGAATCAGCTATGATGCATTCTTCAGTACAAAAGAAAAGACGGGGAATGGAGCCAAAGCTGGCCACCCTGCCCAGGGGACCTACATATACAAACGAGGCAGACAAGGGATCTACTCTTGGAAATACCAGGTAAAGTTGACCTTCCAAGAGCTGTGCCACCCAGCCTTCTTCTCATCAGACTCAGCCAACTCCTTTAATCATGTCAGTACCCACCAGCCTGAACTGGGCTCCAGACTGCTGAAGTCCTGGGGTCATAGAGCTCAGAAGCATCAGCCATGTACTGACTGAGCTCGTAACTGCTGGAGGTGAGACCAGATTCATGCTGCCAGAGAAGGTTGGACTCCTCCATCAGTGATGGCTGGAAGTTAAAAACGACAAGAACACATGGGAAGAATCAGAGGCACTTTCAGAGAGACAGTCCTCCGAAGTGTTTCTTCAAAGCAACAAAATTCAAACTTTCAAATAAATCTAATGAATGTGGACATATTGAAAAGAAGGGATCATTCAACTGACAGTTCTCGCTAAAGGATTCATTTTGGCCCCATGGGTAGAGTGCAGGTCCTGGGGTCAGGGGGTTTTAATTCAAATCCCAGCTTTGTTAAAACCAGGCTCTGTAACCTTGAACAAGTGACGTAGACGCTCTAAGCTCAGTACCTTCATTTGTAATGTAGATAATCATACCTACCCTGTATAGTTCAAGTACTTACCTTTTGCATTCATTCACCAACTATTTAATGATCACTTACTATGCTCCAGGTGCAATACTTTCCCTAAGGATACGGGTACAAAAGGACTTCCCTCATGGTTCAGGGGCTAAGACTCTGTGCTCCCAATACAGGGGGCCCAGGTTCGATCCTTGGTCAGGGAACAAGATTCCACATGATGCAGCTAAAAATTTGCACACCACAACTAAAAGATTCCACATGCTGCAACTAAAAAAAAAATCCTGCATGTTGCAATGAAGATGCATGCCACAACTACGACCCAGTATAGCCAAATAAATAAATATTTTTTAAAAAAGAAATTCACAGAGCTTTTATTTTGGGAGGATTGTAAAACAGATGCAAACAATGGATACAAAAGCTCTTTGTCCACACTGTAAAGTACTGTACTCATACAGGACTGCTGTTATTGTGTTGTTGTTACTGTTAGTCCTAATAGGTGCCCGGCCCTGTTAAGTATTAGGTATACAGAAGAAACTGTTCCCCCAAATTATACAAATCTAATCAAGGATAGAAGATTAATACAAGACTGTCAAAAATGAAGACCTTGTCTCTTGTAACTTTTCCATAAATCTAAAGTTATTCCAAAATTGAAAGTTTAAAAAATTCAAGAGCTCCATTTCATAGCCCAACTGGTAACACACAGTAAGATTTCAGAAGAGAGAAATGGAAGAGTCAAGAAAGGTTTCAAATTCTGCTTTTCATACCCAAATTAAAAGATGCTAGCAACTCCCCACTTCCTAAGTAAACCAAATGGCTAGTCCACTGGGGTACCAGTAACACTTCTTTTCTTTCCCACCTTGGAGTGACTTGGGTGATACTTCCTGACAGCTAACTTGGCAAAAAAAAATGCAAAAGGGCTCAATAAGGGCCCCAGACCCAGAAGACTGAAACAGGAATCAGGGAAAGGAGGACGTAGGCACGGAGGCTCTGCCAAGAGGAGAGGAATGGCACCCCTTAGACTGCTGGCGCTCAGGACGCCCGCCCCCGGGGCCCTGCCCTGCCACTGCGGATGACGTCAGCTCTGATGCACTGTCACAGACCACCAGCTCTATGTCACTTCAGGTTACCTTGTTTTTCTGTGCCCCAGTTAGCGGACTCTCCATGAACAGGTCCCCAGGCCTCTCCTGTCCAGAGTTAGAAGCAGGACTGTCTTTATAAGGATTCCAACTCTTAGATCTGCAGCAGAATGACAGGGGCATGTGAGAGGGGATCCAGGGCAGACCAGCAAGGCTGAGCTGCTCTGTACTGGAGGCGTCCCTGCCGCGAAGTGTGGGCAGGTGTCGGGTTGGCACATGTGCCACAGGGAAAAGCCTTGTCCTCCCTTGTGCTGCCACAGTCTATTAAACCAGAAAAACAGGAACTCCCGGGGTTCATAGTACAGTTACTAGAAATGGCCCCAACTCTGCAGAGAAGGCTGGATCTCTGTGGCCTGACATCCCAGAATGACTTAAATCAGAGCAGGCAGGTTGGTGAGTTTCAGGCAGGGGAAAGGCCTAAGGGTACCAGACAGGTACATGTACCAAATGCTCCTCCCTGCTCTTCTCATCCCAGGGGAAAGACCATTCTTTGGGCACAGCACCGGGCAGAGAAGAAGCACCCCATCCCCAGGCAGGATGCAATCATGAGAACTTCTGCAAGGCCTCATCTGTTCCAAGGCCAACATAGAATTAAGGACCTCCTTCAACATGGACCTCAAGTAACCTCACAGGTTTGGGGACTTAGGCAGGTTTGGGGAACTGCCGCTCAGAATTAAGAACCCCTCCTTCCAGGGTTCATGCAAACAGCTGGCTCGGGCCAGCCTGAGCTCCATCCTTGTGGCCAGAACAAAAGCAGACAGGCTTCTGAAGATGAAGGACCAGTACCAGATGACATCAGTTTTGCCAAATGTAGTCTGAGTTTGGCTGAATCATGTTAAACCAGCCTCTCCTTTCGCACTTACTGGAACTGGGTCTCCCTATTTGTTCCAGATGGACTATTCTGGTTTTCATGTTGATGATCATTGAGGTACTTTTGATCTCGATGATCTTCCTGCCAGATATAAGGACTCCCTTGCCTTGGCACTGCACCCTCAGAGAAAACAAAACAAAGACAGGTCACTTTCTATTCCTAAAAATTCAGAGATTCTAGCAAGTTGTGAAGCTGGGTTACTGGAGCAAGGCAGGTATAGAGACGTACAGTCATCCTTCTCTAGATGACTTCTCAAACTAATGATACCATATAAATGCTGTGCAAATAGTTGTAAATACAACATAGGTGCTATGTAAATAGTTGCCAACAAGCAACCAATTCAAGTTTTAAGTTTTGGAATTTTCTTTTTTTCAAATATTTTCAATCACCAGTTGGAGGCAGACCTGCAGATTTGGAGGGCTGGCTGTATTTGACAAATTGAATAAAGTTGGTAAGTGAAAGCCAACAGTGAAGTCTGTACATAGGTGCTATGTAAATAGTTGCCAACAAGCAACCAATTCAAGTTTTAAGTTTTGGAATTTTCTTTTTTTCAAATATTTTCAATCACCAGTTGGAGGCAGACCTGCAGATTTGGAGGGCTGGCTGTATTTGACAAATTGAATAAAGTTGGTAAGTGAAAGCCAACAGTGAAAGTCTGTAAGATGAATCTCAATCTTCTCTGAACCCATCAGCATGACTGTATAGGATAGTACAATAGTGGGGATCCGTGTGTGTGTGTGTGTGTGTGTTTGTGTTTTCAGCACTGAAACAGATTTTTCTCTTTACTAGCAGGTCAGAAGCTGCCATTAACACATACCTAAATCCTTACTATTGGTATAGGATATAAATTCATTTTTGTGCAAATCTGCCACTCTGTGATGGTCAGACTCATTACAGCCCACCCATACACTTGATGACTTCACTGTTAAGAACTGACTTCACTGTTACTTGATCAGGGAGAGACTATAATCTTGGTTATAATGAGGAGTAGAAAAAAAATGGATGAAGCACAAACTATCCATAACACTCACAACATAAGAATAGTTTCAGTACCATCAACTCCACCTACATGTACAAAGAAAAATGACTCTTTTCTATCTCTTCTCAAGATGTCTAACAGCAATGTGTTTGCTGTGGCCTCATCTGAACAAGCGGAGAAGGCAATGGCAGCCCACTCCAGTACTCTTGCCTGGAGAATCCCAGGGACGGGGGAGAACGGTGGGCTGCCATCTATGGGGTCGCACAGAGTTGGACACGACTGAAGCGACTTAGCAGCAGCAGCATCTGACCAAGAAAGAAGCAAGTGGTACCCTCCCAAAGGCTTCTTGGAGATTATTCCATACCTCTTTCTTCCTGAGGCTGCTGTGGGTGTCCATGGTAGTAATAACTTCCATAAGCATATTCTTCCCTTAGGGCTGGAGCGTAATAGCTCTGATAGAGATCCTCAATGCTCCACCTAAAGAATCACAAAAAGGCCACTCATTCAAGGATGAGCATAGCAAAGAGAAAAACCAGTGGAGAGCAACTTTCCTGGTGGTCCAGCGGCTAAGACTTCGTGATCTTAGTGCAGGGAACCTGGGTTTGATCCAGGTCAGTGAACTAGATCCCACATGCTCCAACTAAAGATTCCACATACCACAACAAAGATCAAATATCCTAAGTGCCACAACTAAGACCCGGCACAGCCAAATAAATAAATGATTTTTTTTAAAAAGAAAAGAAAAAAGAAAAACAACGAAGGACTTGACAAATAAAACAACTTCAGAAGACAAAACTGTGATACCCATCTAGAATCTTCTCTAAAGCTATGGTTCATCCTACAACCAAAAATCTAGAATCAGAGCAGGAATAGGACCATTGTGTCAGAACAAGGCTGCAATTTTTACAGTAAAACCACAGCAAAGTGTCTCTTCTCCTTCCTCATGATCTCTCTTACTCCTCAAATACACACATCCAACAACAGGAAGTATTATCTAAGAAAATCCTGCCCTGACACCACCTTAGGAAACCCCTTCCCAAGATAATTGTGTAAAGTACCCAATACACCACTGTAATTCCCATGCATATTATAGATGAAAATGAGATGGAAAAGTCAAATTGGACCATCTTAAATCTGCTTGCTGTTATTGCCTCTACCCTTAACAGACCTTCCTTCAAGAATTCAACACTATTTTTATCAATTAATAACTCTTTACTATTTCATAGGGGCAGAATTCTTTACAATAGCTGTCATAATTTCAACCTTAAACCTAGAAGCAGGAAAATATCATCTCACCTGAAAAGCTAAAGTAAAAAAATAGATGGCTTGCAACATTCCATAAAATATGAAGGCCAGAAGTAGAAACTCCAGATTCTCCCAGCATGACCTCACAGAGACCTTTTCATTCTGAACTTGGAGACTCCAAGCTGTCTCCTCTCTGATTTTTTTTAAGTTCCCAATCATTCACTCAATGTATATATTTTCTGTGTAGGCATCACACTGTAGGTGCTGATCTAGGCACTAGGACACTTATGTTGCTGGTGGGTTTGTTGCTAACCCTGGGTTAGAGTCATCAAAGACGATAAGGAACTTTCTATAGACATCCATAGGAAAGGCTTTCCATAGTCCACAAATCCTGCCTTTTGTGATCCCAGAGTAAGAGGGTCTCATCTGCCATCTTGAATTTCACCATTCTTTCTACTCTCTCCTCTGCCCCCAACACCCAGTCGCATTGTGATGGCTTCTTAAGAAGCTCCCCTAGGGACTAACAAAAGGAAATAAACTATATTTTCAGTCACCAAAATCCAGCCTGGGAGAAGAAAGGGTTTAGCTAAGTCAGTGGAGGAGGAAGAGGAAAAGGAAGAAGAGAAATAAAAGGAAAAGGAAGACAGAAAAGAACAATCTGTTCGTAAGCATTTAGGAGAGCTGGGTCAAGTCCAAGCTCTAAACTCATACCTTGAATACAACTGACTGGGATAACCGCCTTCATAATAGTCAACCCGGGACACAGGTGGATGCCATTCCCCAGATCTGGCTGCATAGTGAGGCTCCTGGTGGTCTGCTCTGGGGTCCTGCTGTGGCTGGGGGCTCCTGCCCATGTCTTGCCTTTGATGGACCCTCTCTCCATTGTACCAAGAGTGAGGAATAGGCTGATAGTATCTATCTCTCCGAAGCCCTAGGTCTGGATCCTCTGATGGTGCTGGGGGTCTCCCTGATGGCTGAGGCAGCCACTGGGGAATTCGAGGTTCCATCCTAGATCTTCTGAATTTCTCTAGTGTTTTGAGTCAGCTGTGCAGTTATTTTATTTTCCTGCCAGACAAAAAAAAACAACAATAAATTATCATTTTAGGCCTATATCCAAGCATGATGCTTGATTAGGTTTTGTGAAAGAAGCACCCATGGCCCTCAAAAATCTTTAAAAAAATTTTTTAATTTATTTATTTTAATTGGAGGCTAATTACTTTACAATATTGTATTGGTTTTGCCATATATCAACATGAATCCACCACAGGTGTACACATGTTCCCCATCCTGAATCCCCCTCCCACCTCCCTCCCCATTCCATCCCTCTGGGTCATCCCAGTGCACCAGCCGCGAGCATCCTGTATCTGGCATGGAAACTGGACTGGCGATTCTATCTAAAACAAACCACACAGGCACTGAGACAGAGACATCTGAAAAAATCACAAGCAGATACTTGAAATAAATAACAGGCTAGACAATTATATTGAGGTTGTTATAACAATTTTAAAGTATATTTGGAGCAACAATAGATGTGGGAGGCCCGGGAGAGAGGACAACAATATATGAAGCTCCAAAACACAATCGAAGCATTCCAGTTAAAGACATGCATGCTCGCCTATTCCACCAACAAACAGTCATTCAGGAGGCCCGGTGCTGTCACAGAAATACAGTGGGCTTTAGACAGAACTAGACCCAGTTCAGATCCTAACTCTGAACCTCCCTGGTGGTAAAGTGGATAAGAATCTGCCTGCCAGTGCTGGAAACAAAAGAGACGCAGGTTCAATCCCTGGGTCGGGAAGACCCCCTGGAGACGGGCATGGCAATCCATGCCAGTATTCTTGCCTGGGAAATCCTATGGACAGAGGAACCTGGCGGCCTACAGCCCATTGGAACACAAAGAGCTAGACACAACTGAAGTTACGAGGCACACTAGGAAGATCTCACATGCCGAGGAGTAGCTAAAGCCGGTGAGCCACAACTACTGAGCCTTGTGCTCTAGGGCCCAAGAGCCACGGCTACTGAAGCCCACATGCCTTAGAGCCCACATGTTGGAGCTACTGAAACCTGTACACCTACAGCCTGTGCTCCACAAGAGGGGAAGCCACCGCAGTGAGAAGCCCATGGATGATAAACGCTCCAAAACCAGAGAAAGCTGGCAGGCAGCAACAAAGACCCAGCACAACCCCAAAAAATGAATAAAGACATTATTTTCTAGTTAAAAAATAAAAGTCTTGACTTTGCCACTTATTAGCGAGTTAAATTTTTCCAGCCTTAATTTCCTTACCCATAAAATAAGGACTGTAATCATTAGCGACAGGGTCACTCTCAGTGCTGAACACTATGCCTGGTATACAGTAGTGGTTCAATAAATAACAGTGTTATCAGAGATAGAGATTAGCGTAGGGTGAGTAGCTGAAAAGATTTCCTAGATAAAAAGAAGCTTAGGGACTTCCCTGGTGGTCCAGTGGTGAAGAATCCTCCTGCCAATGCAGGGGACACAGGTTTGATCCCTGGTCCAGAAAGAACCCACATGCCTCGGGGCAACTCAGCCTACATGCCACAGCTACTGAAGCCTGCTTGTTCTGGAGCTCGCACCTGCAACAAAGTTCCCACTGCCACAGCTGAGACCCAACATGGCCAAATCAGCAGATGTTTAAAAAGAAGAAGAAGCTTAAAGTGACTTCAAGAGACATCTTTGCTAAATCCTTAAAGTCTGAGAGAACTATGCTCTATAACTTGCCCATGCCTGCCCCTCCTCCAGGGGAGGTGAGGAGACACAGGGTTTGGGATTGCTTCTGTGACAAACTAGAGAGCCGTGTCTCAGTAATCTTCCTGCCTGGAGATTTTAAAACCTGTAAGTCTCCCCAGGATCAAATTGGTTTCCCCTACTTATTCTTCAAACTGGGATATAGCTCCCGATGACGAGTTACCTTCTTGTGTATCACAAGAAAACTTGCACCTTCCTTCCCATGTTACCTTCTTGTATTTGCTTGTATCACAGAGCAGCACCAGCACCCAGCTGCCTTCAAAGAAAAGCACCCATCACCCCTTACAGCTGCTCAGGAGTCTCCTGTGTCAGGAGGATACACGGCTCCATCAGACCCCATTTTCCTTCTCCCTTGGGAACTACGTTAGGTTGAAAAGTTCTGATCGGATCCACAACTTGTTCCCACTCCTGAAATTCCCAGCTCAATATAATAACAAATATCAGAAGCAAAGGTCACAGGGTGTGTGTGTTGCAATCAAGGTGTCACTCTGCTCCAATGCTGCAGAGCCAGGGTCCACAGCTATGAGCAGACAGCTGTAAGCAGAATGCTTCAGAAGAACAAGGAGCAGAAATGCCTTCTACCTCCAGAACAATCACAGCTCAGGAAAACTTGCATCTTCCTTCCCATGTCAGCTTACTTCCTTGAAAAAGTCAGGTCTAACGAGAGCCTTTTCCAGCAAATCCCAGCAAAGGCCAAATCCCCCAGACACAGTGAAAGGCTACCTGAGTCCTTCCTGAAGGCCTATGGGATTTGAAAGCATTTGGACACAAGGAAGCTCAACAAGAAGAAAGCCTTAGGATTTCCTGGGTGGTCCAGTGGTTAAGACTTCGCCTTCCAGTGCAAGGGGTGTGGGTTCAATCCCTGGTCAGGAAGCTAAGGTCCCACATGCCTTATGTCCAGAAAAACAAAACATAAAACAGGAACAACACTGAAACAAATTTATAAATAAAAACTTTAAAAATGGCCCACACCAAAAAAAAAAAAATCTATGCCCATGCCTGCCCCTCCTCCAGGGGAGGTGAGGAGACACAGGGTTTGGGATTGCTTCTGTGACAAACTAGAGAGCCGTGTCTCAGTAATCTTCCTGCCTGGAGATTTTAAAACCTGTAAGTCTCCCCAGGATCAAATTGGTTTCCCCTACTTATTCTTCAAACTGGGATATAGCTCCCGATGACGAGTTACCTTCTTGTGTATCACAAGAAAACTTGCACCTTCCTTCCCATGTTACCTTCTTGTATTTGCTTGTATCACAGAGCAGCACCAGCACCCAGCTGCCTTCAAAGAAAAGCACCCATCACCCCTTACAGCTGCTCAGGAGTCTCCTGTGTCAGGAGGATACACGGCTCCATCAGACCCCATTTTCCTTCTCCCTTGGGAACTACGTTAGGTTGAAAAGTTCTGATCGGATCCACAACTTGCTCCCACTCCTGAAATTCCCAGCTCAATATAATAACAAATATCAGAAGCAAAGGTCACAGGGTGTGTGTGTTGCAATCAAGGTGTCACTCTGCTCCAATGCTGCAGAGCCAGGGTCCACAGCTATGAGCAGACAGCTGTAAGCAGAATGCTTCAGAAGAACAAGGAGCAGAAATGCCTTCTACCTCCAGAACAATCACAGCTCAGGAAAACTTGCATCTTCCTTCCCATGTCAGCTTACTTCCTTGAAAAAGTCAGGTCTAACGAGAGCCTTTTCCAGCAAATCCCAGCAAAGGCCAAATCCCCCAGACACAGTGAAAGGCTACCTGAGTCCTTCCTGAAGGCCTATGGGATTTGAAAGCATTTGGACACAAGGAAGCTCAACAAGAAGAAAGCCTTAGGATTTCCTGGGTGGTCCAGTGGTTAAGACTTCGCCTTCCAGTGCAAGGGGTGTGGGTTCAATCCCTGGTCAGGAAGCTAAGGTCCCACATGCCTTATGTCCAGAAAAACAAAACATAAAACAGGAACAACACTGAACAAATTTATAAATAAAAACTTTAAAAATGGCCCACACCAAAAAAAAAAAAATCTATTTAAAAACAAAGAAGACAAAAGCCTCTTCCACCTCATCCCCAGATATTTTCACTAGACAGCCCTTCTCTGACTGCAAAGACACATTACCCACTCCCTTCGCCAAAGTCAACTCCAGTTGATTTCTGTTGCCAAGATATCAGTTCCAGCTTGTTAGGGCTCAGGTTACAATTAAGGACCCCAAATGAAAAGTACTTAAGATACTCCAAATGAAGGCTTTACATGCACAGGGACAAGTCATACTCACACATCTGCATGAATGGCCTTCCCTGGCCCACTAAGGTCAACATTGCCTTTCCTAATTTGACAGCACAGCAAGCACAGCCAAGACAAAGCCTTCAAGGGCGCTAGAGTCCCCACACACCTGCTCGGACAGCCGCCACCTTCCCTTCGCACACTCCAGGAGTGTCTTCTCCCTTCCTAGGCACTGTCAAAGTCCAGGTGCCACATCTACAAGACTCACCTGGCTCTCAGATCTACAGCCTGTCAGCTACCTTTGCAACTGCCCAGCCTCCATGCGCTGATTCATGAGGGCAAAGTACAGCCCAGCTCCCTCCTTCGGCCAGACCTGGCTTGGCGTGTTTGCCCAGAACCCAGTCAGAGGCTGCTGCTTCTGTTTGCCTGGTAGTGGGCTGAGCCAGGTTCCTGCACATGTGAAAGAATCCAAACCTGCACAGCAAACAAAGAACAGAGACCCGAAGGAGAGGAAGTGCAGAAAGCCCGGAGGCAGCCTGGCCTGGGGAGAAAAGTGCCGCCTATGCGTTGTTAACTCCTGTCTGGGCCACGGGAGGCTCTATTGCTCAACCTCTGTTTTTTCTCTGAAAGAGGAATAACAAGGTGGGTTTTCCTAGATGGCTCAGTGGTAAGGAATCCACCTGCCAATGCAAGAGACTCAGGAGACATGCGTTTGAACCCTGGGTCAGGAAGATCCCCTGAAAGAGAAATAACAATACTTATCTTAGAAGAGCATCTTGAGGACCACAGGCTGACTTCAGAGATATTGCAAGCTCAATTGCATACCACTGAAATACAGTGAGTCATACGAATCTGTTGGTTTCTCGGTGCATATAAAAGTTATGTTGTACATGATACTGTAGTCTATTGTGTGCAATAGCTGTATGTCTAAAAAAATATAAAAAATGTAGGACTTCCATGGTGGTCCAGTGGTTGGGAATCCATCTGCCAGTGCAGGGGACACAGGTTTGATCCCTGGTCTGGAAGATTCTACAGGCCATGGGACAGCTAAGCCCATGCGCCACAATTACTGACCCTGCACTCTGGAGCCCATGCTCTGCAAGAGAAGCCGCTGCAATGAGAAGCCTGCTCGCCACAGCTAGAGAAAGCCCGCATGCAGCAAAAAAGACCCAGTGCAGCCAAACGTAAATAAAGAGCAAACTTTTTTTAATGTTTATACCCTAATTTTAAAATCCTTGGGGACTTCTCTGGTGACCCAGTAGTTAAGAATCTGCCTTCCAAGGCAGGGGACACGGGTTTGATCCCTGGTTGGGGAACTAAGATCCCACCTGCCAGAGGGCAATTAAATCCACAACTAGCGAGCCCTTGAGCCACAACTAGGTGCTGACACAGCCAAACACAAATAAATAAATATAAAATACTCTACTGCTAAAAATTGCCAAAGCAATTACAATAGTAATATCTACCATCACTGATCACAGATCACCATAACAAAAATAATCACAATGGAAAAATCTAAACTACTGCCAGCGTACAAAATGAAAAAGAAAACATGAGAAATATTGCCAGAATTACCGAAATGTGACATGGAGACACAAGGTGAGCAATGCTCTTGGGCAGGTGGTGCCGTGAAACTTGCTCAACGCAGCTTTGCCCCAAGCCTTCAGGTTGTAAAACAACACAATAAAGTGAAGCGATATAAAATGAGGGATGCCTTTAAATGTTGGTAATGATATATAATTATGTATGCTTTATAAATAAGTATTATCTTTTCATTTCAAAAGAGATAAGCTATTCTACTGGCTGAGGTAGGCAGAGTACACACTGTGTGTGTTATTTGCTCACTCGTGTGCGACTCTTTGTGACTCCATGGACTGTAGCCCACCCAGCCCCTCTGTCCATGGGATTTCCCAGGCAAGAATACTGGAGTGGGTTGCCATTTCCTTCTCCATGGGATCTTCCCAACTCAGGGATCAAACCCAGGTCTCCTGCATTGCAGGCAAATTCTTTACCGTCTGAGCCACTGGAGAAGCCCAGAGTAGTCACTGGTGGGTAGTAAATGGCTGGTTTATGTTTTTCCCATTCAAATTCCTCGCCATTGGATTCTGACTGTGTATCAGTTGTATTATCCAGATGAAAGGCAAATTTAAATGCTCAATACTGAATAGAAGGCACTGAGAAGTTTCTATTACAACAAGAAAATAATTTCTCTTGTTTGAAAAATAAATTTCTTCAGGTGAACACAAAGAAGCTCATGTCTATTTTTGAATTAATATTTTAAAATTTAGCAAATCATCATGCTGTCTGCCTTAAATGTGTACAATGTTATACCTCAATTACATTTCAATAGAGCTGGGAGAAAATACAAATCAAACTCAGAATTTGCTCTAAAAAGGCTCAGACGTTTATCCTTTCTTTCAACAAACACTGAGTCCTTATTATGTGTCAGGATTTGACACACAAAAATACACAGTCCTTGTCATCAAAAATCTTTGAGCAAATTAACCTGTCATGCTGTTTATGAGTCCAGGGAAGGCCTGGACTAATGGCCCATGGTTGACTCATAATCAGATAGGCTAAGGTATCTAACCTGTAAGATTATGACACGGAGAACTTCCATGGTGGTCCAATGGTTAAGAAGCCATCTTGCAAGACAGGGAACAAGGGTTCAGTTCCTGGTTAGGGAACTAAGACCCCCCAGGTCATGGAGCAGCTGAGCCCACACAGTCTGGACCTGAGTGCCACAGCTAGGGAGTCCGTGCGCCACAAGGAAGATCCTACAGACCTGACAGATCCTAATTAATTAATCAATTTTTTAAGAAAAAGCTTTTGCCACAGCCCTTCAACTGATTCTGAGGTCATGACAGCTGAGTGCAGAATTCTGACTCTGGGTCGTGGTTTCTTACCCCACTGGTGGGCTTTGAGGCTTGGCCACTAATAACCTGTCATTTTTAATCCTCCAGGGAATAGGTACTGGAAAAGGACACACAAAGTGACCGCAGGAATCAGAACATGGTTGATTACAACACAGTCTCAGATGCCAAATTATGTGTCCTAATATCTCACAATGACATGCATGAAAATCCGATATAACTCTTTTGGCTTATAACATGTGTTAGCCTGCCCCAAGGGCTCGCCTGGTAGCTCAGCTGGTAAAGCATCTGCCTGCAAAGCAGGAGACCCCAGTTCCATTCTCGGGTCAACAAGATCCTCTGGAGAAGGGCTAGGCTACCCACTCCAGTATTCTTGGGCTTCCCTAGTGGCTCAGACTGTAAAGAATCCTCCTGCAATGCGGGAGACCTGGGTTAGATCCCTGGATTGGGAAGATTTCCTGGAGGAGGGCATGGCAACCCACTCCAGTATTCTTGTCTGGAGAATCCCCAAGGACAGAGGTGGCCTGGAGGGCTACCTCCATGGGGTCACAGAGTCAGACATGACTGAGCGACTAAGCACAGCGCAGCACAGCCCTGCCCTATAACACAGCTCTGTTACCGAAATGTTCACTTTGGAAGACCTTACAGGTTATTTTAGCAACTTCATTTGGTTGGTGATAAAACCAGATCCAGAGAGATAAAGTGATTTAGTCAACATCACAAAGCTAGCTAGAAGCTCAGTTCAGATGATCTAGAGGTACTGGACTTGTCTTACACTGGGCTTACCAAAGTGTGATTATGAATTATTCAAGAATTATGTGAGCCAACAGTAAAACTGTTGATAATTTGAAGTCCACCACAGTGGGGGTATTTACAGCACAGAAACTGGCAAGTGTTGCAAAACCAGGTTGTTGTTTTCAGATAATCACTTTCCTTGCACAATGGTTACAACTCCTAACTCCAATTCCAGTGTTCTTTCAACCACAGAATTGTCATTCTGTTTTCAGCCTTCATCTCACACTTCTGGGTTAAATATCTAGCCCCATTATTGCAAATGCTCCTTTTGTGACGTCCCAAAGCATCTCCAGTCATCTCAAGAGTTATTATGAAACTCTTCATATACTCACCAACCAAAATTAATTTTAATTAGCTTTAATTATTTTATATAGACATATGGCATACCACAGTTATATGGGTCATGAAATGAAACAGATTGTATGGGATTTCCGCACTCCAAAAGGTTTGGGATTTATCAGTCCCTGCCTTCCCTAGCCCCATAAATCAACAGTTACTAAGTCTTTCAACCTGGCAGCTCAAGTATTCCTGGTTTCTAATGAAATTCACTCAGTTTGACAGTACATTAGCAGCTCATCCCTGACAGGAGTTGGGCTAAACTTGGTCTTGTCACCTCAAGTCATGACTGCAGGGCCCTCACATGATCCCATAGGCTCTCATACACTGAAACAGTTATAGTCTTAACATTTTTCCCTTCCCCAAGTGTCCTGTCCTCTTGCCCAGTTTCTATTCTGTATGCCAACTGTCCACTGGAACTGGAAAGAAAAGTGAAAGTGAATTCGCTCAGTCATGTCCAGCTCTTTGTGACCCCGTGAACTGTAGCCTATCAGGCTCCTCTGTCCATGGGATTTTCCAGGCAAGAGTACTGGAGTGGGTTGCCATTTCCTTCTCCAGGGGATATTCCTGACCCAGGGATCGAACCCGGGTCTCCCACATTGTAGGCAGATGATTTACCATCTGAGTCACCAGGGAAGTCGAACCCTGGAACTGGAGCCCTGGTCAATTACTAATTGTTGTGAATTTCCTTTCTCTGCCTTCCTCTCCAGATACCAGACCACTAGGAGGATCTTGCTTCAACCAGGTGCAAATATCCTAGTTTGATACCTGACAAAAGCATCATCACTGCTAATGCTGCAGCTAATCTCTTCCCACCATAATAGTGCTGCTAGATGTGAACACCCACCTAGATCCAAGTCAGGTTTGCCATGAATCCCTGAGCACTAGGATTTAATGACTGGTGAGCCTTGCAAAGGCCAGCTCAGTAGCTGAGATACTCTCCAGGCTTGACCCCGTTTCTTTACTGAAAGCAAAATTTAGGAAACGAACTGAGAGGCCTTATGTCAACAGATGACCAGTAATTATTTGTCTGCGTAATGGGTCTATGGATGATTTTATTGTTTTCTTCTAGCTGTTCAAGTTTTCTAACTTTTCTACAATAAACTTGTTTTCAAAGACAAAATCAACTAACATGGTTTTTAACCAATACTATATCCAAATGTGGTACTGTCATAGTGGTAATTAATTATTTACCCAGGTCGCTAAAATGGAGCAGTGAGCCCCCAAAGCTTCCAAGATTGGTTGGCTGCGCTCAGTCTGCTCTTCTGGAAAGATGATTCTGGAAGTCATACATTCACGAAACAAATCTTTATTGAACACCCACTCCATGCCCAGCATTGTCACTTGCACTGGGGACACTGAGATTAATAACATAATCCTTCCCCTAAAGAAGTTTTCAGTTCATTGAAGCAGTAGATATTGAAAAGCTGGACACAGAAAGAGGAGCCTGTGAAAGACAGTAATGAAGGTGGGCCATAGGCAGATGATTTACCATCTGAGTCACCAGGGAAGTCGAACCCTGGAACTGGAGCCCTGGTCAATTACTAATTGTTGTGAATTTCCTTTCTCTGCCTTCCTCTCCAGATACCAGACCACTAGGAGGATCTTGCTTCAACCAGGTGCAAATATCCTAGTTTGATACCTGACAAAAGCATCATCACTGCTAATGCTGCAGCTAATCTCTTCCCACCATAATAGTGCTGCTAGATGTGAACACCCACCTAGATCCAAGTCAGGTTTGCCATGAATCCCTGAGCACTAGGATTTAATGACTGGTGAGCCTTGCAAAGGCCAGCTCAGTAGCTGAGATACTCTCCAGGCTTGACCCCGTTTCTTTACTGAAAGCAAAATTTAGGAAACGAACTGAGAGGCCTTATGTCAACAGATGACCAGTAATTATTTGTCTGCGTAATGGGTCTATGGATGATTTTATTGTTTTCTTCTAGCTGTTCAAGTTTTCTAACTTTTCTACAATAAACTTGTTTTCAAAGACAAAATCAACTAACATGGTTTTTAACCAATACTATATCCAAATGTGGTACTGTCATAGTGGTAATTAATTATTTACCCAGGTCGCTAAAATGGAGCAGTGAGCCCCCAAAGCTTCCAAGATTGGTTGGCTGCGCTCAGTCTGCTCTTCTGGAAAGATGATTCTGGAAGTCATACATTCACGAAACAAATCTTTATTGAACACCCACTCCATGCCCAGCATTGTCACTTGCACTGGGGACACTGAGATTAATAACATAATCCTTCCCCTAAAGAAGTTTTCAGTTCATTGAAGCAGTAGATATTGAAAAGCTGGACACAGAAAGAGGAGCCTGTGAAAGACAGTAATGAAGGTGGGCCGAAAGCCAGGAGAGAACGGTGTCCCAGAAGCCAGGGAAGGGGACGGCTTCGGAAATGGGAGAGTCATCGACAATGCCAAATGTAGGAGAGCTTTGAAAGAGGCAACAGTGAAAGTATTCTCCCTACACTGGTTTTGCCAATAAGGAGGTTTGATGATCACGACACAAACAATTTCCTTGGAACTATAGTCAATGGCGTGAGGAATTAGACACAGAAATCGTGCTGCAAATGGAAAGTAAGTAAAAGGAGACAGTAAGAATTATTCTTTTGAGAAGCCTGGGTATGAAGAAGAGGCGACAACAGCCAGGACTACTATGAAGCACTCAGGATTGAAGAACTGGCTTAGTGTGGACAAGGTGAAAAAGGGTATATGCTGATTCATATGGAGATGGGAGATACAGAAATTAAATACAATTACTGAAGGACTAAATCTCAAAAGAGGCTGATCATATGGAAGTATAGAAGTAAAAGTTAAGCCTAGCTTAAAGAAAAGGTCATTTCTTCCTCCAAGAAAGAGATAAAAGTGGTGAATATAGGCTTGGATGGAGACAAGTCTGTTCAAAAAGGGACTGTACTTACTGAGACTTCTCTGCAGAGTAGACTGCTAGAGATCAAAGTGAGCTCATGTTGATAAACTTGAGAAATGTGGTGATGGTTTGGATTGGCCAATGTGGAAAATAGGAGTGGGCTTTGACCGGGACATGTCCTCAGAGGAACCAGTAGCAGGAAAGGCAACTGTTACTGGACCCTTGGATGGATGTGAAGCTCCATGAGGATACTGAGTATCTGTGGTTTTGTCCATGCTATGACCACCGGGCCTAGCACAGCATCTGGTGTGTGACAAAAGCACAATAAAGACTTTATCTATAGATGAATGGACCTCTGAAATGTACAGCAACAGTCTTGGCTGCAGATTGTATCCAGTAGTTTTCCTAGCCTGAGTATAGAATTAAACTCTGACAGAGAGTTCCTAGGGAAAGTAAAAGGGAATCTTAAGGCAGTGAGTTAAGGGGACTGACTGAAGAGTGGGTGAAGGGGCGCCACATAGGGCATAAATGAGACAGAAACCCAAATTCTCTGTATACATTGTTCAAGGGAGGTGCCTAGAAATAATAAGAGGCCTCTCCAATAAGACAGCAAAAGAAAAACATTCAATCATGATTCAAAATGTAAAACTTCAGTTAAAGGGGAATGACTGAATAATGCCGATCCCAGACTTTCCAAAAACATCTGATTCAATGAAGTGCTTTTAAGTCAGCTAGCATCTCATAGCTCTGGCTCCAGGAAGCAGTCGGGAGCTGGGCGGGGAGGGGAAGGTTTAGCAGCCTGTAGACTCCAGCAAAGCCAGCCCCTGGAGCCTGCCTTGGAGATACGGAGTTCATGGCCTCAGCCAGGGATTGGCAAACAAGGATTTAACCTCCTTCTTCAGGAGGGTTGGGTGGCAGGCGAGAGGCACAGCAGCACATGCCTGTCAGCAGTTCCATTATCAGCAAGGACACGTGCCAGGAAAACCTGGTATAAGGGCCAGAGACAATTAACCTGGCACCGGCAGCATGAGCTACCCATGCCAATCCTGGACTGTGGCTCCTACCCTGGAAGTGAAGGAGACGGAGCCTCACTCTCTCCTCTCCTCACCCTTCCCTTTTTATCAATGCCCCCTGAACCTGGATGAGTGGGCTGGCAGATGGATACTGCTCTGACTTTTAACCCCACATCAAGCTTCCATCAGGCAAAGATGACTCATACACCTGCTAAATGAAATAAAAGGCTATAAATGCTGGGAGAGTCCTCCAAGCCCCCAAAGCCAACTGGAAATAGGCAGAATAAAGCTGAGTGTGAATTTCAGCTCTACTATCTGCTAGCTATGTGAACTTGGGCAAGTCATTCTTTATCTCCTTTTCTTGCTCTATAAGATGGGAAGAAAATAACAGAACCTTTCTCAGACTCATACACCTGCTAAATGAAATAAAAGGCTATAAATGCTGGGAGAGTCCTCCAAGCCCCCAAAGCCAACTGGAAATAGGCAGAATAAAGCTGAGTGTGAATTTCAGCTCTACTATCTGCTAGCTATGTGAACTTGGGCAAGTCATTCTTTATCTCCTTTTCTTGCTCTATAAGATGGGAAGAAAATAACAGAACCTTTCTCAGAGAGCTATAATTTAAGGGTACACTTTTAGATTAAAAAACTACAAATGTGATGTATACTAAATGCTCAATAAATGTTAACTGTTACTATTTCCCTGAAAATGCTATAGAGTGCTCAGGAAGCATTCAGTACAAGTCATCAGTCAGGAATTAATTGGTTATCCATTACTGCTCTGAAATCCACAGCTCCTCCCCCACATTTAACCCAGTGTCCCCACTGAACCATGAGATCAGGGAAGAATTGAGACACTATGTTACACAACTACAGATGACATAAAACAATGGGTTAAGGTAAGAACATCAGAATTAGAAACTTCACGACAATGTAGTCCTATGCTTCTCACACTGGACAACTTGTAGCCACTGTCAGGATGCCACAGGATCAGCACTAGTTTTATTTTATAAGCAAATTAAAATATTACCTTAATTTTTAACAAACAAAAATATTACAATATGGAATATAATGGAATAAAAACTCAAATCTGTATTACTTTTTATAATAAACTTGAAAAACGTCAAAAAAACTTCATACTTGCACCAAGACAGGTACACACACATCCCACACAGACACGTGTACACATACACACACCTTGCATCCCCAGGAGTCACTCCCTGCCATTTGATGGAAAGGTTTGAGAGACACATTTGAACAAGAGCAGACATTTGGGCACATAATTGATGAGCTGGGAAGAATCTCTGGAAGGAATCCATCCATGCAGGTGATGCAGTGTCTAAGCCAGAGAGACTCAGGCCAAGGCATCAGCTCTTTGATTTCCAAACCTGTAGCAATCCAGACTTTCCACTGCTGGATAAAAATTCTCTCTCACATAAGACTCTATAGAGTACCTAGGCCGCCAATGACTCTCTTGCTTTACCCAGGGCAGGAAGTGTTTGTTCTCCAGTTGGTAAGTCCTCAGACTCCTTATAGAAACACACCTCAATATTTTAGAGTTAAATTATTCTCCCTTTGGGCTTCTTGGTGGTCCAGTGGTTAAAAATCTGCCTTCCAATGCAGGGGACACGGGTTCAATCTCTGGTTAGGGAACTAAGATCCCACATGCCACAGGGCAACTAAGGCCACAATCTGCAACTACTGAACCTGTACAACTAAGAGCTGATGCAGCCAAATAAATAAATATTTTCAAAAATGAAGATACTCTTCCTTGATGGTAACACACATACATGACTCAAACTCACTTAAACGCCTCAAATAGGGGGAAATGTCATGCCACTTAGCCTTCTTCTTCTCTCTAGGTTTCACAGCCCCAACCCATTTATGTTTCCTTGTACAATTTCCTTCCCTCAATCACTTTGGGAAGTAGAAAAAGCATAGGAGAAAGGAAATAGGAATTGAAATCTGAATTTAGTTTTAATATCGCCACTTCTCAGCCATGTGCCTTTGGAAAACCATCATTCCAACTTTATCAGTCCCAGTCTCCTCATTTTTAAAATAAAGTCTAAAAAGTACCAAAGAAAGGCAATGTCAAAAGAATGCTCAAACTACCACACAATTGCATTCATCTCACATGCTAGTAAAGCAATGCTCAAAATTCTCAAAGCCAGGCTTCAGCAATACATGAATCGTGAACTCCCTGATGTTCAAGCTGGTTTTAGAAAAGGCAGAGGAACCAGAGATCAAATTGCCAACATCCGCTGGATCATGGAAAAAGGAAGAGAGTTCCAGAAAAAACATCTATTTCTGCTTTATTAACTATGCCAAAGCCTTTGACTGTGTGGATCACAATAAAGTCTGGAAACTTCTTCAAGAGATGGGAATACCAGACCACCTGACCTGCTTCTTGAGAAATCTATATGCAGGTCAGGGAGCAACAGTTAGAACTGGACATGGAACAACAGACTGGTTCCAAATAGGAAAAGGAGTACGTCAAGGCTGTATATTGTCACCCTGCTTATTTAACTTCTATGCAGAGTACATCATGAGAAACGCTGGGCTGGAGGAAGCACAAGCTGGAATCAAGACTGCCAGGAGAAATATCCATAACCTCAGATATGCATGTGATACCACCCTGTGGCAGAAAGTGAAGAGGAACTGAAGAGCCTCTTGATCAAAGTGAAAGAGGTGAGTGAAAAAGTTAGCTTAAAGCTCAACATTCAGAAGACGAAGATCATGGCATCTGGTCCCATCACTTCATGGCAAATGGATGGGGAAACAGTGTAAACAGTGACAGACTTTATTTTGGAGGGGCTCCAAAATCACTGCAGATGGTGACTGCAGCCATGAAATTAAGACGCTTGCTCCTTGGAAGAAAAGCTATGACCAAACTAGACAGCATAATAAAAAGCAGAGACATTACTTTGCCAAAAAAATGTCCATCTAGTCAAGGCTATGGTTTTTCCAGTAGTTATATCTGGGTGTGAGAGTTGGACTATAAAGAAAGCTGAGCACAGAAGAATTGATGCTTTCGAACTGTGGTGTTGGAGAAGACTCTTGAGCATCCCTTGGACTGCAAGGAGATCCAACCAGTCCATCCTAAAGGATATCAGTTCAGTTCAGTTCAGTCGCTCAGTCATGTCCAACTCTTTGTGACCGCATGAACTTCAGCACGCTAAGCCTCCCTGTCCATCAGTCCTGAATATTCATTGTAAGGTCTGATGTTGAAGCTGAAACTCCAATACTTTGGCCACCTGATGCAAAGAAATGACTCATTTGAAAAGACCCTGATGCTGGGAAAGATTGAAGATGAGAGGAGAAGGGGATGACAGAATATGAGATGGTTGGATGGCATCACCGACTCAATGGACATGAGTTTGAGTAAACTCCGGAAGTTGGTGATTGACAGAGAAGCCTGGAGTGCAGCAGGAAATGGGGTCACAAAGAGTCAGACACGACTGAGCGACTGAACTGAACTGCACTGAAAAAGTACCTGACAGGGCTGTGATGCAGATAGACTGAAATCATTTATGGCAAACACCACAGTGCCTGTTAAATAGAGGTTTGCCATAAATCTCTGCCTCTCTGTATTCCAGGTTCCTTCAGTTCAGTTCAGTCACTCAGTCGTGTCTGACTCTTTGCGACCTCATGAATTGTAGCACGCCAACACCGTCTCCACTGTTTCCCCATCTATTTCCCATGAAGTGATGGGACCGGATGCCATGATCTTCGTATTCTGAATGTTGAGCTTTAAGCTAACTTTTTCACTCTCCTCTTTCATTTTGATCAAGAGGCTTTTCAGTTCCTCTTCACTTTCTGCCATAAGGGTGGTGTCATCTGCATATCTGAGGTTATGGATATTTCTCCCGGCAATCTTGATTCCAGCTTGTGCTTCCTCCAGCCCAACGTTTCTCATGATGTAGTCTGCATAGAAGTTAAATAAGCAGGGTGACAATATACAGCCTTGACGTACTCCTTTTCCTATTTGGAACCAGTCTGTTGTTCCATGTCCAGTTCTAACTATTGCTCCCTGACCTGCATATAGATTTCTCAAGAGGCAGGTCAGGTGGTCTGGTATTCCCATCTCTTGAAGAAGTTTCCAGAGTTTATTGTGATCCACACAGTCAAAGGCTTTGGCATAGTTAATAAAGCAGAAATAGATGTTTTTTCTGGGACTCTCAGTTTTTCCATGATCCAGCGGATGTTGGCAATTTGATCTCTGGTTCCTCTGCCTTTTCTAAAACCAGCTTGAACATCAGGGAGTTCATGATTCATGTACTGCTGAAGCCTGGCTTTGAGAATTTTGAGCATTGCTTTACTAGCATGTGAGATGAGTGCAATTGTGCGGTAGTTTGAGCATTCTTTGTCATCGCCTTTCTTTAGGACTAGAATGAAAACTGAACTTTTCCAGTCCTGTGGCCACTGCTGAGTTTTCCAAGTTTGCTGGCATATTGAGTACCGCACTTTCACAGCATCATCTTCCAGGTTCCCTACCTGCTGTTAAAGGTGTGACGATCTAAACTGTAGGCAAAGCTCATGAGTATGATACAATATGACGGTTAAGGGCTCAGGCTTTGCAGTGTGAATTGGATTCGAGTCCCAGAGCCTTCCCTGACTAACTGTAAGACTTCAAGTAGGTTACTTAACCTGAATGTTCTTATTTGTTAAGTGATTGTATAATAATAGATATCTTCACAAGGTTGTTGTAGGATGAGTAAGACAATGTACTATTCATGGCATGTAGGAGGTGCTCAATGATATTTGATGCCAGATGAATGCACGAGCTAGGAAAAGCACTTGGCATGGTGCCTGCACACAGGAAGTGTTCACCAGGGCTTGTTGCCAGTGTTGTTGTGTAAAAGATCATAGCAGGAGTGTTCCCTTCTGGGCTGTTCAGGGTGTAAGTTCTTAGGTTCTCTTATCATAGTAGTTCATAGCTTTTATCTTAGCTGGCCTTTATTACTGGCTTCAAATCTAATCTTGGGTTACTGCTTTTAATTTTTCTCCTGATCTCTCTCTCTCATCATCATAATCCACTGCATTCATAGCTTGTCTTCCCCCGAGACAGGTATCCTTGGTTCTTTATTTATATCACCCAGTGGTATTGGCAGAGTTTGTCCATTTAGGGGCAATGAAAGTGAGTCCAGAAAACGTAAGAGATTTCACCAAACTCATGCAGTGTCGGTATCAGTCATCAAGTGGCAAAAAATCAATTACAGCACTTCTAGTCAAGGCTCTGTTCAGAAAAGCGTACTGGTTAGTAAAAACCATATGATATATTTAATACCGGGCTTCCCAGGTAGTATTAGTGGTAATGAATCCACCTGCCAATGCAGGAGATATGAGACACAGGTGTGATCCCTGAGTCAGGAAGATCTCTGGAGGAGGACATGGCAATCCACTCTAGTGTTCTTGCCTGGAGAATCCCAGGGACAGAGGAGTCTGGCAGGCTATAGTCTGTGGGGTGGCAAAGAGTCAGACACGACTGAAGCAATTTAGCACGCATGCAAGCATATTTCATACAAAATTGCAATTATTTAAATACCCATTCCATACACTTCAAAGTTATCAGTCACTGTAAATAGGCTCATTGAGCTTGACATACATACAGGAATATACATTCATAAAAATAGAAACTCAAAGATTAGCTTCTGTGTTTCCTCCTTGTCTCATTTGTCAGTCAGTAAAGGTGCATACCATTTTGCTGCTTCTACTCCTCTGCCCACTGTTGCACATACAGAAATAGCCCCTGTGTGCACAGCGTGAGTGTATACACGCATTTAGCAGCACTCACACTCTTGTTCTCTTGGCCTGGAATAAGTGACTGCAGATAAAGCCAAGATCCCCAGGAGTGCTGTTCTAACGCTGAATTTAGCACATCAGGACAATTTCCATAGGAGCCGCTTATGATGCCAAAAAACAAAGCTCAGATTTCAGTTTCTGGAGGACACTGAAGGACACGACAAGCTGATGGAGAAGTTTCTTTTCTAAGAATAAACGTCTGTAGTTATAGAAAGGGAGATGGCCAAAGTTCATTATTTTCTGGGAGCTGTCCATATATGGATGTTATAGATTCTCTGCATGCTGAGAAAATACTTACTGCCTGGCTCAACATTGCTTCTGCGACATAGCTTCTGTACAAACCTCCTAAGAATACTTCCTTTTCCACTAAGGATGAATCCTCTCTATGATCGATGACATGGTGACACTGTGACACCATGTCCTAGCGCTGGTCCAAATGACATGCATTAGAAGGAGGATGTCACTGAATGAACCTGACTAGGGTATATAGCCTCACCCTGGGAGAATTTTTAAAAATTATTTCCTTCATTCAGTAAATAATATTTTAAACACATATGATTCACTATTCACTGTAATAAGAATATTTTCTCCTGTATGAGCTGACTCTCCACAGTTTCTCTAATAAAGCTACTAAATGCCAGGACTGTGTAGAAGAAACCCCCCCAAAAAAATGCCAATTTCTGCTTAACAACCAAGAAATGGTTGAGAAGCTGAGTACTTCGTTTACCATGTATTTACTGAGTGCCTACTATGTGCCACACACTGTCTTAGGTGTTAAGTGCAGGCCACAGGAAGTGACCGAGGTGAGTTTGTTCCTTATCCTCCTGGAGCTGACTACAGACAAGGTAACAGGCAACTCCAGCGATCAGTGCTAGGAGAGGATGGCAGTAAGAAACAGATGAAGCACACACCAGAGGTGCCACACCTAGTCAGAGGAGTCTTCCCAGCAAAGAAAGATGTCTCAGTGAAGACCACATGAAGGAAGACACATCCAGGAAGATGTGAGTCTGTTAGCCTGGAAGAAGGGAAGGGATAGCAAGAGAGCAGGTGTTCCAGCAGGAGAATGGATAGGATAAGGGCTCAGAGGTGAAGGAGGACCTGCGCATTAGCACCTCATCAGTAGGTTTTATGTTTGTGTGGTTGGAGCCTAGAATGCAAAACAGAGTTTCTAAAACTGAATTTTTGTATCCCTCCAAAATTCGTATGTTGAAACCTAATCCCCAGACTGATGTATTTGTGGAGACTTTGGAGGAGGGGTGAACAGGTCAGAAGAGCAGAGTCCTCATAAATGGAATTAGTGTCCTTATGAAAAAGACCCCAGAGAGATCCCATGCCCTTGGGAAGACACAGGTGAGAAGATGTGAATGAACCAGGAATCTATGAACCAGGAATCAGGCCCTCCCCATACACTGAACCTGCCAGCACCTTGGTCTTCAGCTTGACAGCCTCCAAAACCATGAGAAATAAATTGCTGTAGTAGCTAGCCAGTCTATGGTATCCCATCATAGCAGCTTGAGTGGATAAAGACAGCAGTGATGAGGGCTGAGACTAAAGAGGCTGTCCTAGCTGTCTCCACCAGCGTGCAGAGCGGAGCGCAGCCCCAGCTGTCCCTAGCATCCAAACTGTTTGCACACAATGTGGCAGACATGTGCTACTGCTGCCTGCCTGCCTCCTTCCCTCCAGCTTCTGGTAATAAATCATTTGTTTTTCTATGATGAGCTTCCCTGCCCCCTCTCAGTTTATATAGCATGTATAGGACTGATCCCATCCCTGTGCTAAGAATGGACACAAAATTCATACATGACAGAGTCCTGCAGCTCCCTGCCTAAAGTGATTCATTTGGCATTAGCACATGTCCAGGGACAGGTCTACAAAGCATGCTCCTCCCAGAGCTTATGCTTGAACTGCTGGGAAATAAGTCTTCCCACTGGATTGACTGAGATGACAGAATAGCAACCTGGAGCTGCAGGCAGCCATCGGTCCACCATTCATTCAATCTATAATAGTTTCTTGGAAACTATTATTCATTCAATCTATAATAGTTTCTTGGCATATATTACTAGTATGTGCCTCATGCTGTTGTAGACATCAGGGACACAGGAATAAGGATATAATTCTGCTTCCTAGATTTTCACTATCAGCTGGAAAGGCAAACAAAAGAATCACCTTAGATAAAAGTGATCAGTGTTACATAGCTTCTTATGTGATCACAGAAGGGCAACCAACTCAAGCAAATCTTCCTAGGAGGAAGGAAAAAACGAATTAAACCTTATTGGATAATTAGGCCTTATTCGGGTGAATTGAGGCATGGAGGTGTTTCCAGAAGAGGAATCAGTACGTTCAAAGGCATGGAGGGGAGGCCCAGTTGGACAGGCTTTGGTGACGCACCATATTCAATTAGACAGGAAGATAATGCCCTTTCAGGGGAGTATATATACCAATATACTTGTCTTGGACAGTGAATATGAGTCACGAGCTCCTGAGAAAAGTCTGCAGGGATGCAAAAGTGTGGTAGGTGGTATTTATTTGTTTATATGTTGATTCTTTCCTGAAGATTTGTATATGTTTTGATTTACATGTTATCAGCACACAAATCATAATGAAAATCATGGACATGAATGACATTGTCAAGGAACAACACAGACTTTAAAATAAAAACTAAGATGAATAATTAAAGGTAAAAAGCAAAATAAGAGAAGTTCATGAAGACTAAGAAGGCAGAGTTGGAACAGCATCAAGGAAACCAAGGCATGAAGACACAGGAAGAGGTAAAGAGAATAAAAACAGTAAGAGATCAAGTTACATAGGAACTTGAAAGTATCCACGGGATTCCATAGGGTTCGTGGAATGGTGAGAAAAGGGGTAGAACATTAAAGAGGGTTGTTTATTGGCTGGCTGCTTGGTTGGTATAAAATGGGAGACACTTGAATATGTTCTTCCCTATGGTGGAGTGGAGAGCCAGTGTAAAAGAGAAGCTAAAGAGAAGGGGGAACAAGGGAAATGACTGATGGATGTGGTCCCTTAGGAAGCCATAGAGGGATGGAGCTCATAGCCCAGGAGAAGGCATTACTTGGGTCAGGAAGTACACTTCTGCCATTGAGAAGGGCTGGAGGCAGCAAGGGACATATAAATGCCCAGGTGGGTGCTAGGCAAGGCTGATGGGGGAAATATGCATACTAATTATGTTAAAGAAATTGATCTTATCCTTCAAATTCTATTAAAACATGTTAATGAGACGCCCACAATTTCCAAAGCTAAAAATGACTGAGCTGATGGTGCTAGGTTTCAGGAAGCTGAGGACGTAACACACAGTCACTTGTGGTAGGTTTTTGTTTTTCCAATTCTATTGGAAGCACAGCCTGACTTATTCTTGATTCAATTTAATTTCTGTCAAGCTGTAGCCTGTGGGTCACACCTATTTTAAGAAATTTCATTTTCCTTAGGCCAGGCTCTTGTGTCTTTGCTCCTCAAAAATCAGCAGCAGTTGGAAAAGTTCCAATCAATCACCATTTGGAAATAGATATTTAAGATGAGTCTGTGTGGAATTGCTACCTTTAAGACATCTTTTTCAGAAACAATCTTTCCTCCTACCAATATCACACTATACGTGCACCCATCCAAAAAGGATCCTTCAAGTTTAGGTCACAGAAAATCACATTTTGGGCTTCCCCAGTGGCTCAGTGGTAAAGAATTCGCCTGCCAATGCAGGAAACACGGGTTTGATCCCTGATCCAGGAAGATTCACGTGCTGCAGAACGACTAAGCCTGCATGCCCCAGCTGTTGAGTCTCTGCTCTAGAGCCCAGGAGCCACAGCCTCTGAGCCGGCACACCCTGGAGCCTCTGCTCCACAACGAGAGAAGCCACCACCGTGAGAAGCCGACACATCACAACTGGCGAGCAGCCCCCGCTTGCTGCAGCCAGGGAAAGCCCACGCAGCAAAGAAGACCCAGTACAGCCAAAAAATAAATAAATAAAATTATTTTTAAAAATAAAATCACAATTCGATAAAGCCTCGTTGATGACATGTGAAATCTATCTCATAAATAAAGTACTCATTCCCAAATAAGACATGGAGCAAATTCAATGCTGGCTGAAAAGCTGTTCAGCAAGGGGGAAACGCACAGTAGATAAGGAATCAATTACTGACAGAGTTACCCTCCCACCCATTCATTTTATAGCACAGAAACTGCAGCCCAGAGTGCCATATGGTTTGCCCAGAATTCAGGTCTCCTGACTCCCCACCCACTGTTCATCCCTCTTCTCATAACATCTGCTTTTCCTGCTGGGCAGCAAACATTATTGGACCAGAGACCTCTTTCATCTTGTTCGCTTAGGTGCCCCCAGCATAGAGGTAACCATCAGAAATACTTGTTAGTAAGTTAACCACACTTAGGGTGGACCACTGCTGATCCTTTGTGAGGTTTTATAAAGAGCTGAACATCAGAGTAAAAGATCTCAACAGGGAAATCACCAACACATAAACATATGGTTTAGAAACTCTGAAAAACCCAGAAACTCCAGACATAATTTCCAGGGTGGCAGTCTTAGGAACAGCAGCTCAAGGTAAGGATCCGTGCCAGCGCTTCATTTGTCACTGGGCTGGCAGGCCCCACGCCCCTGGTCATCTGTATAGCTTGAGAACAGAAGTTTCCACCGCTGCCTCTAAGTTAGCTTTCTCCAGTTTGAATCCACCTTAAATATTTAGCAGGCTCTCTCTCTCCCTCCCTCAAACACTCTAAGAGCTAAGCCTCCTTTGATCTTCCCATAACCAAACCTGCCTAAAATTTTTATCTTTGCTGAAATCACATGTCCTTTTTGCACATTAGCAATGCACTCTGTCCCACAGGGGAGAGCCCCTGCCAGAGTATGCAGGTCCTTGGAGGAGTTAAGACTTGAAAGGGGCGTTAGCCACAGTTAAAGCTTGTTTTTTTGAAACAAGACCCTGTGAGTTTCCCCTTCTGCTGAAAACCATGTGCCGGCTTGGAAACTTTCTACTCTGGTTAAGACCAAATGTTTCACAAATGAATCTTCTAAACGGTTTCCAGTGGGAACTGTATTCCCTCTTAGCCTTCTTAAGTTTGAGTTTGCTTTGTGTTAATTGTTTAATGGTCAAAGTAAGTACTTACATCTTTTGCCCCTAAATCAGGAGTTGCTGCTTCTGCTATATCCCAGCATGACAGCCTGCTATTCCTCACAGCTGGCAGACACTGTAAGCTGTGTTGCCACGTCAGCTGCCCAGAACCTTTCTGTTTCAGCAACAGTTTCCTGACGGAATGATTTGTATGTAGATCCTGAGGCTGGAAACATGATCTGACCACCATATTGAGAAGGTCTGGGTAAAAGAGGTCACTACCTCTTCTATAACAGAATTGCAGAAAGAAACCTCAGACCCTTTCATGTATCTAAATGAGAATTCCAAAAGAAACCTAAATATTATGATGACTTTCTAAACAATCATGATAGCGAGTTAATAACTAACCAAAAAAATTCAAGTGAAAAAAGTAAAATTTAGACTTGTAGACGGCATCATAGATTTTTGAAAGTTAAAAAATTATGAGCCTGAGCTGAAAAAAATTAGGAGTTTGGAATGGCAGAAAACTGAAAAAGTAAATGCTCATAAATAGATTTTTTAATGGATTATGAGACATTTAAGTTGTGGAATATTCAGGTATCCAATAACAAAAATGAATTAGAGATATAATTTGAAGGGGTTTGAAGGGGTTGATTTGAAGAGGTTTCTATGAAACATTAATAAGCCAAAATAAAAAAGGTATAATGTTATTCTGTTTGGGGTTTCTATGACATATAATTGAGTGAAAAGTATAATATTATCCCATATGCTATAATATATGCATATACATTATAATATGTGGTTATATATAACTATGTATCTATATAGATAAAAGTATACAAAAGATATATACCCAGCAGTTAATAATACTTGCTTTGTTTGAGGGGGAGGCAACACAAGGACAATGACCAGGGATGGATGTGATTTTTTTAAAGGCTTCACAATAAACAGCATTTATTACACCCCATTTATATAAAAGTATCTGTATGTGAATGGCATGTATACTTGAGAAGTGTGGGCAAGTTAACAAAAGTGTTAATTAGATATCTTAGGGTGGTGGGCTTCCAGATGATTTTTATTTTATTCTCTATAATTTTACATGTATTTCAATCTTTCTCCAAGAAAATTTTTCTTTATATAATCAGAACAAGCAACAAAACTGCTTCTGTTATGTAAAAATTATTGACAAGTGGTAACTTGCCTGAGCTCTTCTGTTTCTGAGGCCCTCTGCTGAATCCTAAATAGATTTGGGCTTTTTCCTTCATGTTCCAAATACACTCAAGAATTCTGAAGATGTTCTTGCGCTTATCTGGAGCAGACAAGCCATGCCAAAGAGAAATGTAAAACACTATTGTAGCCCAGCCCTCACATGGCCCTCCTCTCCTTTGAGGCGGATAGCAGAGGGGGGTCATACCTTCACACCTTCCCATGATGTGTGGTGCAGTGAGGGGGGCTCTATGGCTTGTCCACACACAGAGCTGTGACAGCTGTAACCCATACTGCCTCAGATTATTCCTCTAGGGGTGACTCAGGAATCATTTGGGAAAATGGCACCTGAGGAAAAGGGAGCTGGAATTGTTGGACCCGTCAATCCCTGCTTTCAGCCACAAGGTCAGAAATTGAGAAACAAGCTCTTATTGATCAGTGACCAAACAACCAACATATTTTAATAATCAAACTACAGGCAAGGTCACTATGTATTCACTAGCCACATTTTCTGAATTAAAATGAAATGAGGTATATGAATGTACTTGGATGTAAAATTACTTATATGGAAACACCACAGAGGGTTTTTTTAAATTGGTACAATCATAGAAAATTCAAGATGTTCCATCACCATAAAGACTATGTATTAAGTAGATGTGTGTATGAATCAGAAAAGATATATTGTGTGTATATATTCACCACTCTGGAATGGGTGAAATTCTCAATTTTAATAATCAAACTACAGGCAAGGTCACTGTGTATTCACTGGCCACATTTTCTGAATTAAAATGAAATGAGGTATATGAATGTACTTGGATGTAAAATTACTTATTTGGAAACACCACAGAGGGTTTTTTTTAATTGGTACAATCATAGAAAATTCAAGATGTTCCATCACCATAAAGACTATGTATTAAGTAGATGTGTGTATGAATCAGAAAAGATATATTGTGTGTATATATTCACCACTCTGGAATGGGTGAAATTCTCAATTTTAAACTTAAATGAGAAAAAGACCTGATTTAGATAAACCAGTTTAATTATAGAAATTTTTTGAAAATAACTTTTTAAAAATAAATGTTGTTCCTTACTTCCAATTACAAAAATAATCCAAAGCAGAGGCCAAAAAACTTTAACCTAAAATGATCTTGCATTCACCTCATCATTTTAGATAGAAATAATTAGAGATGAGAGAGGTTAAATAACTTGCCCAAGGTCACACAGTAGAATTTAGGGTTCTGGCTCTCAGGGATCATCTCACAACACTGTGCTGCAAATATTAAGAATAGATCATACACAACCTGATTTTTCATAACTAAAGAAGACACCCATAATTACCATTTTCTTGCTTTATATGCAAAGAACACCACCTTAGATTTATGCAAAGAATACTTAAATATGACCTGCATTTGCCATCCTGTCTTATGATTAGTTTAGGCTCTGTTATCTTGTTAATAATCACTCACCTAGACAAATGAAGGATACAAACAGAAATCTGTAAAAAGCAGATGTAAATAAATGCCATATGTGTGATGTCAGCTACAAGAGATGAGGAGAGGGAAATAAACCTAAGGTAATTTCAAGGATGAGAAGAAAAGGCATCAATGCAAAATGAAATAGGAAAGAATATTGAAAATACGAGGTTTCTTGTTTGAGAACACATCCACTGCTCAGGCTATTATGGACTGTACTGGGCCTTAGTTTACATGGGACTTGTGACCCTGATCCAAAGACAGTCTAGCAGTCTCATTTTCCACACACTTCCCTCAGTTAAAAAGAGACACATTAGGAAAAGATGCAAAAAGTATACCCAAACTAGCATTTTCCTTGGCTCAGGCATCTCCAGTAAATTGAAAAGGTAGAGACCTGTGTATATGTAACTGAACAACTGAATAAAAAGGAGAAAATCAATGACTGCTTTGTTCCCAAATACAGGCTTTCTCACAGGCACCTACTTCACAGTTTCACCAGCAGAGTCAAGGAATTCACTCAGCTGTTGGTGGACCACAACAGACAGCAGACCACAATATGCACAAATGTTTCCTCTTGAAAGGATTTTAAGCTCCATCCCTTAAATTAAATGACTTCTAACGACAGTCCAATCTCAGCATTCACCCACCATAAGGCTAAGTTGCTGCTGTTCAGTCGCTAAGTCATGTCCGAGTCTTTGGAACCCCATGAACTACAGCCCACCAGGCTTCCCTGTCCTTCACTATCTCCTGGACTTTGCTCAAACTCATGTC
>SJYC01138398.1:0-12975 GCA_006408675.1 Madoqua kirkii
GACTGAGAAAGCAACGGCTTGATTCCCATTGGCTTTTTAACTCTTGTTCTTGTTTTTCCTTCTGGAATTCCTAGCCTTCATTTTCCTGAACCATTTTATATCCTTATCCTTATAACCTTATAATTATTTCCACATTTTTTCTTAAACTAGCTCCACTGAGTTTCTGTTACAAACTAAGCAACTATATAGTCTTCAAAATGTCTTGGTAAAATGTAGATAATGATACAAAAACCCTGTAAGAGTTATATATCCTATAGTAATA
Source organism: Madoqua kirkii (assembly GCA_006408675.1). NCBI lineage: Eukaryota > Metazoa > Chordata > Mammalia > Artiodactyla > Bovidae > Madoqua > Madoqua kirkii. The sequence continues at coordinate 263 of SJYC01138398.1, forward strand.
ATATGTATTTAAGCAAAGATCCAAAGAATAAGATATTTATCATTGTACTGATTGATAATGGATAATGATGAATTTTAAATACACTAATAGGAGATTTAATAAATTATGATATATACTTGCAATTGAATTCTAAGCAAACATGTTTAAATGATACATACATTGGAAATTTTTTTTAATTAACTGTTCTTCATGTATTATCCTCTTATACTTGGCATCAAGTTCATAAGGTTTAACTCAATACAGGTTTAATGTTTAAAAGCCTGACTTCTGCAAAGTGTTTCATGGTAGCCAAAATGCATTATGACTGTAATGGCCTAGTTTTTCAGATCAAAGAGAAAATCAGTCTGATTCATAGCTGTCATCTATATGGTTCTCATGCTTAAATTCTGCTGCTCCCAACCCCCACACTTTTTTATAGGAAAAAAACAGAAAAATAAAGGAAAAGTTACTGCTACTATAATCTGATTGGGAAAGTGAGCACTAATCCTCTCATCTCCACCTTTAGTGAAATACAGATGTATAGACACCCCTAGGCTTCCCTCAGCTGCAGCTCTTTACCTAGTTTTTAATTAGTGATTTTCCATAGCTGTTATGTTTATGAGTAGATGGCACCCACTCCAGCACTCTTGCCTGGAAAGTCCCATGGGCGGAGGAGCCTGGTGGGCTGCAGTCCATGGGGTCACTGGGAGTCGGACACGACTGAGTGACTTCACTTTCACTTTTCACTTTCATGCATTGGAGAAGGAGATGGCAACCCACTCCAGTGTTCTTCTATGGAGAATTCCAGGGACGGGGGAGCCTGGTGGGCTGCCTTCTGTGGGGTCGCACAGAGTCGGACACGACTGAAGGGACTTAGCAGCAGCACCAGCAGCAGGCTTCCCTCATAGCTCAGTTGGTAAATCATCTGCCTGCAATGCAGGAGACTTAGGTTCAATTCCTGGGTTGGGAAGATCCCCTGGAGAAGGAAATGGCAACCCACTCCGGTATTCTTGCCTGGAGAATCCCATGGACAGAGGAGCCTGGCAGGCTAGTCCATGGATTTGCCCTTCCTTGCATCCTTTCATGAAAATCTCCACTTTCAGGGAATCACAAAATGAAGATAAGCTGAGAATGTCTTAGTCATAGCACTAGACAAAGAGGGATTGTCAGTAAAACAAAGATAATGGACAAGGGTGAATGAAAGAAGTGACAACACAAAATGGATGATGAAAGAAAAACAATTTGAAATCTTTAAGATTTCAAACTTTAAAAATATCAGAAGAGAAAGTCAGCTTCAAAAAGTTGGAAAATCACTTGCAAAATAAGTTTTTAAAATGTTTTCAGTATTAATGTTTTCAGTTAGTCACAGTGAAAAGTCCACAGATCTGAGAATCATGTCTTTGATTCATTTCAGGGTAACAACCTTCCAGCTAGATCATTTTGGACTCGTTACAGAAACCCTCCAAACCTTAGTTTTCTTTTCTGTAATATGGATCAGTTCAGTTCAGTTCAGTCGCTCAGTTGTGTCCTACTCTTTACGACCCCATGAATTGCAGCACGCCAATAGTATCTAAATATATAGGGTAGTTATAGAATCAAAGTACAAGATTGTTATAGAGATTAAGTAAATGGATAAATATACTCAAAAGGTCTTTCTCTGTGACATTACAAAATTTGTATCATTTACATTTGTTTGACATCAAACATATGGCAGACCACTATTTTTATAGTATCATAACCCTTTTATTGCAAATATTTTTATTGATGTCTTTAATGGCTATTACCATTGAAATAACATTGCCTACAATTTTAACAAGTTCCATAATTCTCTGTCAGTGTAGCTTAAGCTTATTTTTATTATTATATTTGATTGTCATACATCTATAAATAGATCACATTATATTTATGTTCTTATGGGACAAGACAGAATACTTCCCTGAATAAAGCTGTTGATATCAACACAATTTTTATTTTTGTCATATCAAGCAAAAATTGGTGGGAAAGCATTTTGAGTAAAATAGTCACTCATTTTCTCAGCATGGGAAAATGCAAACCAATAAACATGTAGCTTAAAGAAGGCTGAACAAATAAATCTTTTGTTTAATAATTTATACTCATTAAAATAGTTCTATGCCTTATTGCACTTCTTCTTAGTATCTTCTGCTTCTGTTAGGTCTTTATTGAGCCCATCTTTGCAAGAAATGTTCCCTTGGTATCCTTAATTTTCTTGAAGAGATCTCTAGTCTTTCCCATTCTATTGTTTTCCTCTGTTTCTTTGCACTGGTCACTGAGGAAGCCTTTCTTATCTCTCCTTGCTGTTCTTTGGAACTCTGCATTTAAATGGGTATTTCTTTCCTTTGTCTTTCACTTCTTTTTCACAGGTATTTGTAAGGCCTCCTCAGAGAGCCATTTTGCTTTTTTGCACTTCTTTTTCTTGGGGGTGGTCTTGATCCTTGTCTCCTAGACAATGTCACAAACCTCAGTCCATAGTTCATCAGGCACTCTGTCTGTCAGATCTAGTCTTTTAAATCTATTTCTCACTTCCACTGTATAATCATAAGGGATTTGATGTAGGTCATACCTGAATGGTCTAGTGGTTTTCCCTACTTTCTTCAATTTAAGCCTGAATTTGGCAATAAGAAGTTCATGATCTGAGCCACAGTCAACTCCTGATCTTGTTATTGCTGACTGTATAGAGCTTCTCCATCTTTGGCTGCAAAGAATATAATCAGTCTGATTTTGGTGTTGACCATCTGGTGATCTCCAGATAATCACAATGATGTGATCACTCACCTAGAGCCAGACATCCTGGAATGCAAAGTCAAGTGGGCTTTAGAAAGCATTACTATGAACAAAACTAGGGGAAGTAATGAAATTCCAGTCGAGCTATTTCAAATCCTAAAAGATGATGCTGTGAAAGTGCTGCACTCAATATGCCAGCAAATTTGGAAAACTCAGCAGTGGCCACAGGACTGGAAAAGGTCAGTTTTCATTCCCATCCCAAAGAAAGGCAATGCCAAAGAATGCTCAAATTACCACACAGTTGCACTCATCTCACACACTAGTAAAGTAATGCTCAAAATTCTCCAAGCCAGGCTTCAACAGTTTGTGAACTATGAACCTCCAGATGTTCAAGCTAGATTTAGAAAAGGCAGAGGAACCAGAGATCAAATTGCCAACATCCACTGGGTCATCAAAAAAGCAAAAGAGTTCCAGAAAAACATCAATTTCCGTTTTTTGACTATGCTAAAGCCTTTGACTGTGTGGATCACAACAAACTCTGATGGGAATACCAGACCACCTGACCTGCCTTCTGAGAAATCTGTATGCAAGTCGGGAAGCAACAGTTAGAACTGGACATGGAAAAACAGACTGGTTCCAAACAGGGAAAGGAGTATGTCAAGGCTGTATATTGTCACCCTGCTTATTTGACTTATATGCAGAGTACATCATGGGAAATGCTGGGGTGTATGAAGCACAAGCTGGAATCAAGATTGCCAGGAGAAATATCAATAACCTCAGATATGCAGATGCTACCACCCTTATGGCAGAAAGCAAAGAAGAACTAAAGCGCCTCTTGATGAAAGTGAAAAAAAGAGCGTGAAAAAGTTGGCTTAAAGCTCAGCATTCAGAAAACAAAGATCATGGCATCCAACCCCATCACTTCATGTAAATAGATGGGGAAACAGTGGCAGACTTAATTTTGGGGGGCTCCAAAATCACTGTAGATGGTGATTGCAGCCATGAAATTAAAAGACGCTTACTCATTGGAAGGAAAGTTATGACCAACCTAGACAGCATATTAAAAAGCAGAGACATTACTTTGCCAACAATGGTCCATCTAGTCAAGGCTGTGATTTTTCCAGTTGTCATGTATGGATGTGAGAGTTGGACTATAGAAAAAGCTCAGCACTGAAGCATTAATGCTTTTGAACTGTGGTGTTGGAGAATATTCTTGAGATTCAAGAATATTCAAGGTAATCCAACCAGTCCATCCTAAAGGAGATCAGTCCTGAATATTCACTGGAGGGACTGATGCTGAAGCTGAAACTCCAATACTTTGGCCACCTGATGCAAAGAGCTGACTCATTTGAAAAGACCCTGATGCTAGGAAAGATTGAAGGCAGGAGGAGAAGGGGACGACAGAGGATGAGATAGTTGATGGGATCACCAACTCAATGGACATGAGTTTGAGTAAATTCTAGGAGTTGGTAATGGACAGGGAAGCCTGGCATGTTGCAGTCCATGGGGTCACAAAGAGTTGGACATAACTGAGCAACTGAAATGAACTGAACTGAACTGAACTGAACTGAATCATTAAAATATTGAATGTGTCCCATTATAGTTAAACTTTTCATATCATTGTAACTACAAAGAAAGCTTTGCTCTCCTAAGCCATCCTATAGGGCCTTGTCACCAAGTCATTCTTTAACTCTTGGGTTGAGGTTGCTTCCTTCTGAGTGACACCATTATTAAAAACAATTATAAATTCCTAGTGCTATGAATTCATGATGGATGCTCTACTTACACAAACAAGCATGTATAACCCTGTGGATTTTTCTTTTCCTTTGTTTTTAGGTCTCAATAGCACTGCTCTTCTGTCAAATGCAGTCACTTTGCAAAAGTGGAAGTCTGCAATAATTACTGAGCACCTAGGTATGAGACATGTTGCTGCTATGGGGAGATGACACAGAAAAATCAAAGAAATAATGACAACATAGAAGCGATTAAAATGTTGAACAAAAGCAACTGGTTAAATGGTCAGCTACTCTTTCATTATCAGGATGTTAGGTAGCCAATCAGTTTCAAACACACACAAACAAAAAAGCTTTAAAAGGGGAAACAATGTTTAGAATATATTGCAACATAAGAAAACAGGTCACAAAGCATATTGTAACATCCAATTTGGTAAAATAATATTTATAGTTTTTTAATGTATTTTTTTAAACTAGAGTAATACACTTCAAATGATATCAGTTTTATAAAATAACAGGAGCAATATAATCCTAAAGTTTGTTTCTAATAACCAGGATTATGGGTTAATTTTGCTGTCTTCCTTTTGCTCCCCCAACTAGGTCTCATCTATTGTATATAACAAAAGAGCATATATCACTTTCATGGTCAGAAGAAAAATGTATGTTTGTGCATGTGTAGATAGAAGATAGATAGGTACAGAGATGATAGATTGATATAAAATATGTACATAAATATGTATATATGGAGTGGCAATTCTGAGTTAAGTTCAATACAATGTAAGGTAAATCTTGAAATTCTTCATCATCAGTGCACCAGTATATAAACCAGGGCAAATAAATTGTAGAAAGAACTATTCCTTTCCACAAGCCAGATTCCTGTGTCTCCTATCCAGAGCACTGATTTCCAAGTTATCCTAGTGCCTAAGAAACCCAATTCGTTATCAGCAGGCAGTCTGAAAAGTACAGAATACGGATAAAGGACCTGCATGACCCTGGATGACAGCTCCCTGGAAGCAGGGCCTGTCCTGCTGGTGCCCTGCTCTTGCCCGCAGTGCTCACAGTGCCTGCCTGGTGTAGAGCAGGCTGCTGCTGCTCGGCCACTAAGTCACGTCCGACCTTTTGTGACCCCATGGACTGTAGCCCACCAGACTCCTCTGTCCATGGGACTCTCCAGGCAAAAATCCTGGAGTGGGCTGCTATTCCCTTCTCCAGGAGATCTTCCCAAACCAAAGATTAAAGCCGTGTGTCCCGCATTGGCAGATGGATTCTTTACTGAGGAGTCACCAGGGAAGTCCATAGAACAGGTGAGGAAGAAAAAAATTGTTAAATAAGGGCTATTTCACCTCAGCCATATGAAAGCCCAAAGAAATCTCCCTACTCGCCCAAAGAGTAGACATTCAATTAGCAGATAACTAGTCAGATTCAATGTCTGACTCTCAGATTCAATGGTTTAATAAAAAAATCTGACCAACTCTGTCAGATTCTATTGCTCTGGTGTTCCTATAAAAGTTAATATTTTGCCAGTATGTATTGACAAATATATTATTTAATTTACTCCTTTCAATAATCTGTGAGTCATATTCTACTGTTACCTCCACTTTATAGGTATGGGCACTGGGATGTACATGATATAAGTTCCCCAAAGGCACACAGCTACCGAAATGAGGCTGATATTTCATTATGGGAATGTCTGTTGCCAGAACGTGCCAGAACATACCAGAACATGCCAGAACATGCCAGAACATGCCAGAACATGTCAAACAGGAGCCCCGTATAAGCCCCGAATGAAAATTTTATTTTGAAAGGTAATGATTAAAAAAATTCCATCTGTTCTAAGGAATTACCTAGCTTCTTCCTTGCTGACAATGGGAACTATGTAACTGAGTGTAACCTTTCTTTTTGGCTACCCAGAGACAAATGTAAACTCAATAGACTAAGACTTTTGGCTTTCTTTCCCAGATCTTGACTTTTGACTCTCTTTTTGCCGGGCCTGATTCATATTTTTTATCTACTTTATTATCTGAATTTTTGTTATAAATCATCTCAAGTCCTTCTAAGGATTTTGGAATAAATGCACATAGCAACACTATATATTGATTTTACTATATTTCCAGTCTTCGGAGAAACCACCTTACCAGAGGATCCTCTATGTTGTCTAAAAAGAAAAACCAATTCGCAATTTGTTCCGGGTCGGCATGTAGAATCTTGCATTTAAATACATTCTGCGGTTGTCTCTAAATCATATTAACTTCAAAATTGCTGCAAAGAAAATAAAAATGATAAGTTGATGGCCCAACCTCGGTGTGCGGTTTGGTTTGCTTGTTTAATTTTAGACCTTACTTTTCAGTGACATCCGTTCAGACTTGAAACTTCAGTCATTTGCTGACCTTAATTCTCAAGGTATCAGATGAAGTCAGCATTACCAAAGGGAAGCCCACCCGTAAAAAGAAAATTTGCATGTCCCTGCTAACGTATTGGGATAGAATTCTAAATGCTTTGGTTTGAAAAGAAATGGAAAGTTTTCTGACCCACTTTAAATCAGTGTTTCAGTAAAATGCTAGTGAAAAACCTACCTAAGGAAGAGACTTGGTTTCCATGAGGTTAGTAGTAATTATTACTCAAAGGAGAAACTGACATGCTCGTCTGATGAGTTGCGTTGTGGATGTTCACGTAGACACGGGGGAAACACTGATGGACTGCGGTTGTTTTAAGATGATGCGATGTGATATATCTTCCTTCTTGTATGGCTTGGTTTCGTCACATCTTCCAAATATCATCTCAATGCTTTCAGGCTGGGAAAAGATGTGTAAGAGTAAATCTCATTTACCCAAATAATGAAGATGCACTTCTGGGGAGTCACCAGGGACAGAATACTTGTCAATCAAATCCCTCAGGTGGCTAAAGTCACAGCTGATCAACATTCTTTTGACTACATAGAATGAGTTTGTTAAAATATCGTATATCGAGGCATGTATGTGGAATCTAGAAAGATGGTACAGATGAAATTATTTGCAGGGCAGGAATAGAGATGCAGATGTAGAGAACAGATATGTGGACCCAGGATGGGAGGAGGGGATGGGAAGAATCAGGAGAATGGGATTGAAATATATACACTACCATGTGTAAAACAGATAGCTAGAGGGAAACTATCAGATAACACTGGGAGCTCAGCTCAGTGCTCTGTGGTGACCCGAGGTAGAGGGGGTTGGGGGGTGGGGATAGGAAGGAGGTCCATGAAAGAAGGGATACTTGTATACACATAGCTGATTCACTTCATTGTACAGCAGAAACTAACACAACATTAGAAAGCAACTATATCCCAATGGAAAAAAAGAAAAAGACATACAGTTTTATGATCTGACTCCATCAGATAAAAATAGTCTGGTCTGGGCTAGATCTAGGCTCTTGCACCATCAAAAGTGAATAGCAAAAAATAAAATAAAATTTCAGAAACCGAATAGCAGAAGAAAGATACTTAGTCACTCACAGGAGCTGTTTACGGCGTATCTTCATCAACAACCCTGCAAGAGTTAGAATGACCAGTGGTGAAAAAATGGAATCCAAATGTTGGAAAAGGATCTGGCTCTCACTTCTCAGCCCTCATCAGCCCATTAACAATGATTCATTTAGAGCTTCTCTCTATTAATATCTTCTTCAATTTATCATCTCACATAAGGGGGGAAATTCCTCCACCAGCGATTTCAGGGGAAGTCTGCTACCTACTCCTGCAGAATTCCCACCCAACAGTTCATCGTTCAAGATGGCCCTCAGAAACACAGCCATAGTGAATGCTTATCAGCTTTGCTCTGGAGATGAGCAATGATACTATCAGGCTGATACTAAGACTGATCTTTCTCATTTAAAAAAACCATGGTGATTTCACATATAGTAAGTTGTGATCCTTTAAACACAACAGCTTTAACTGCAGAGCTGAGCCTCTGGTACATAACACTATTAATACTTCAAAATTAGATGATCTAGAGTTTGAACAACTGAATCTAAATCTAGATCTCAGCTAAATCCCAACTGTACTGATTCACCAGGTCCCTCCAGATGACTCTGCTGCAAACATTCCCTTCCCTCAAAACCATGTCTTCCTATTAAGTATCTGACGTTGCTTTTTGTATGCTGGCCCACAAATTCAAAACCCAAAAAAAATTCTTGGCAGCTACTCATTATCCTTTCTATAGGAAATCAAAATGAAGAGAAAAGGAGGCTTACTGGTGATGTGAACACCATGAGACAACATGACACCCATTTCTTTGAGTAGCCATTGTCTTTAAGGCGTAATATACAGAAATCATTAGTGATGGCACAGGGCCACTCTTCTACTTAGACTATTGCTATTTTTATTTTAAAAGGCTCTAGAGTAGGAAAAAAAGACAGTGATCATCTCCATGGTAACCCCACCACCTAAGCAAGAAATTAGTTATTTATTATATTATTTTTTAATGACAGTCTTAATTTAAGGAATATATATCCTTCTATCTCCCATGTTATTCTCTACTATAAGTAGAAGGGAATGCTGTTTGATAATGTAACACAGTCAAAGAGCTTTGACGATCATTTCCCTAAGTCAGGAATCCCAGAGACACTTCACTAGGACCGTCCCTTTCAAAGTATGCTTGGCTCCCAGGAAGCCAGCCTCCCAGCTTCCCAGCCTCCACCTGCTCCTCCTCCTCATACCTTACCCAGCTCTCAACAGCCAGGTTGCAGTTCCTGGTTACTTGTGGGTACCTGTTTCCCAGGCCTCCAAGAAGCAAGACTGATAAATCTGAGGAAAATCACTAAGCAAAGTCATCACCCCTAATTTACTGCGCCTATTTGTTCTCCCACTATTTTCTTTCTCTAAAAATTCAGACAATCAAAGATTACCTGGTGCAAAAATTAATTTTATCAAAAGGGAAACTGAGCCTCAAGGACATGAAGTGCCCAAAGGGATGGGTGGTTAATGGCAGAGACACAGCAAAACCAAAGTGCTCTCTCAGCAGCTGTTCTGGTGGTTTCGTTGCTAAGTTGTGTCCAACTCCTACAATCTCACAGACTGTAGCCTGCCAGGATCCTCTGTCTATGGGATTCTCCAGGCAAGAATACTGAAGTGGGTTGCCATTTCTTTCTCCAGAGGATCTTCCCAACCCAAGAATCGAACCTGGCTCTCTTGCATTTCAGACAGATTCTTTACTGACTGAGCTATGAATTTCCAGTCCAGCACTCCTGTCTCAGCAGGCTGGGGTATAAACCTGAACCAGCTGCCTCTGTAGATAACTACCCTCCCCATTCTGCACACCATCTTTCTACTTCTGACTCTTTCTCCAGCTCAAGTGTGCATCTGAGAAATCCATGCTGCTCAAGACTGGGCACAACCAGCTCCTATCACCACCTCAAAATGATCATTTTTATACTTTTGTGAAAACTCACTTTACTTCCCATCCTTATGTTAAAGCAAGGGTTAGTATTGCAAAGGACGGTACACAGGGTGTATTTCATTGGCACGGGAGGCAGACACAGACAGGACAGCTAGAATCAGCTTGTTCCCTTTGGCCAATAAATACATTCACCTTGACCTCATTCCTACCAGACAGCAGAAGCAAGAAATCTTCTATCTAAGGATGGTCCAGAGCAGATCACAACCTTACCACACTGCCTTCAAAATGATCAGGATGGAAAGTCAAAGTGTTAGCTTAGTATGGTCACAGGGGTGCAATTGGGTCCCAAAAGGAATAGTCAAGATCCCAAACTACCCAAACATTCTTCATATTGTAATTCAGTCAAAATATTGAGCACTTCCTATTTACTAGATACTATGTAAAGTGATACAAAGACTAATATCTGTCTAGCAGGAAAATCAGATATGCAAACAAATGACAGGTGATACACTAAAAATAGACGTGGGCAGATGTGTACCTGAGAGAAACCAGCAACAGAAGCAATCTGTGAAGACCTATGTTGCATAAAGCCCCACATGAGGTACCATGGAAGTTACAAAGATGAATAACATGCTGGCCTTGAAGGATAACAGTAAAATTTATATTGGAAATAAACATTTGTCTTAAACATACTCTATTTTTTTTTTTCTCAGTTTTGTTAAGGTGTATTTGGCATATAAAAAACTCCACATTTAAAGAATATAAACTGGGAAACCACCATAAAGAAGATAATGATCGTCTGTTACTACTAAAAATTTCCTCTTGCTCCTTTGTAATTGCTTTTGCCCTTTTTGTCTCCAGGCAACTGCTAATCTACTTTGTGTCACTGTAGATAGGCTTGCATTTTCTTGAATTTTATCTAATTGTCATCATACACTAAGTATTTCTTTGGGTCTGATTTCTTTGAATTCGCTTGCTTATTTTGAGAGTCGTCTGTGTTTAATACTTTTGACTGCTGAGTAATATTCCATTGGGCGCATATCCCGCTGTTTGTTATCCCTTCACCTGTTGATGGATATTTGAGTTTCCGTTTTCTGACCAAGTCTTGAGTGCAGACTTATGCTTTCACTTCTCGTAGTGCATATCTAGGGGTAAAATCAGTGCGTGTGGTTAACTTATTAATAAGCTTGCAAACCAGCATTTTCAAAGTGATTAGATTATTTTAAATTTCCAAAACTGTGTGAGAGTTTTAGTTGCTCTACATCTTTCCCACTTTGATGTGGTCAGTCTTTTTAATCTTAGAGGACTTCTAATGGGAACTCATTGTGGTTAATTTGTTTCCCTAATAAGGAATGACGTTGAGCATGTTTTCATGTGTTTAGTTGTCATCTGTGTATTTTTTTTAAGTTCTTACTTTCTTTTTTTATCTTTGTTTTAAAATTTAGTTGCTTGACTTACTGAGTTGTGAGGAGTTCTTTATTCTTGATTTGGATATATGTTTTGAAAGTGTTGAAGAGAAGATTTACTACTATTGATGAAGTTTTAATTTCCTTTTTCTTTTATAATCTTTGTGTGATTTAAAAAATCTTTGCCAAACATTATCACTGTAGTTTTCTCAGGTCATATTCTAGAAGCTTTATAGTTACACTGTCTACACTTAAGTGTTATTATTCTCTTCATCTCTTCCACTATTGATGTTATCTTTGGAAGTCTATGGTTTGGTTGCTTGACAGGTTGCTTCTTATTTGAAATGAGGGATTCAGGGTGTAACTTGCTTTCTCTTGACATGTTTCTGTTCTTGAACCCATCTAATTTCCCTCAGTGGGAAGCATGTAAAAGAGATTAGTGTACCTTTTTTTTTTTTTTTTAAGCTACTATCTGTATGATATCCACTTCTTTTCCCTTTGTAAGATGTCCTTTGTTTTTGAATCCTTTCATATTGATCATTCTTCTTGATGACTTTAAAAAAGTCCAAAACGCAGTACTTGGATGCAGCGTCAAAAACAACAGAATGATCTGTTTGTCTCCAAGGCAGACCATTCAATATCACAGTTATCCAAGTCTATGCCCCAACCAGTAACGCTGAAGAAGCTGAAGTTGAATGGTTTTATGAAGACTTACAAAATCTTTTAGAACTAACACCCAAAAAAGATGTCCTTTTCATTATAGAGGACTGGAATGCAAAAGTAGGAAGTCAAGAAACACCTGGAGTAACAGGCAAATTTGGCCTTTGAATGCAGAATGAAGCAGGGCAAAGGCTAATAGAGTTTTGCCAAGAAAATGCATGGTCATAGCAAACACCCTCTTCCAACAACACAAGAAAAGACTCTACACATGGACATCACCAGATGGTCAACACCAAAATCAGATTGATTATATTCTTTGCAGCCAAAGATGGAGAAGCTCTATACAGTCAATGAAAACAAGACCAGGAGCTGACTGTGGCTCAGATCATGAACTCCTTATTACCAAATTCAGACTCAAATTGAAGAAAATAGGGAAAACCACTAGACCATTCAGGTATGACCTAAATCAAATCCCTTACAATGGAAGTGAGAAATAGATGTAAGGGCCTAGATCTGATAGATGAGTGCCTGATGAACTATGGATGGAGGTTTGTGACATTGTATAGGAGACAGGGATCAAGACCATCCCCATGGAAAAGAAATGCAAAAAAACAAAATGGCTGTCTGAGGAGGCCTTACAAATAGCTGTGAAAAGAAGAGAGGCGAAAAGCAAAGGAGAAAAGGAAAGATATAAGCATCTGAATGCAGAGTTCCTAAGAATAGCAAGAAGAGATAAGAAAGCCTTCTTCAGCGATCAATGCAAAGAAATAGAGGAAAAGAACAGAATGGGAAAGACTAGAGATCTCTTCAAGAAAATTAGAGATACC
>SJYC01138401.1:0-39264 GCA_006408675.1 Madoqua kirkii
GTCTCTACTTTTCAATATGCTATCTAGGTTGGTCATAACTTTTCTTCCAAGGAGTAGGCATCTTTTAATTTCATGGCTGCAATCACCATCTGTGGTGATTTTGGAGCCCCCCAAAAATATAGTCTGACATTGTTTCCACTGTTTCTCCATTTATTTCCCATGAAGTGATGGGACCAGATGCCACGATCTTCACTTTCTGAATGTTCAGCTTTAAGCCAACTTTTTCACCATCCACTTTCACTTTCATCAAAAGGCTTTTTAGTTCCTCTTCACTTTCTACCATAAGTGATAGTATGAACACAACCAAAAAGTCATGGTGCGGGAAGAAGTTCACAGAGGGAGAAGATACTGGAAAACTAGATTCAGCTTAGAGGATGGACAACCATCATGCCTTGATAAGGAGCACAATTGAAAGAGTGAATGAATTATTGATCTATAGTCAGTGATACAGCACTGAAATCTTCATTTAAAATAATTTTTAGGAATGCCTCCATTCTCTTCTACATAGCCTCTCTGTGTTTGGACTTAGAAAGAAAGGAAGCAGAAGATGTTCATCCTCTTAAAGCCTAGGTTACAAAGTCCTTAGATGTCACTTCTGATTTTTTCTTTTTGTCAGAACAAGTCTCAAGGACAATCCGGTTTCAAGGAGAAGATCAATAAGTCCTATCTTTTTATATGATGAGAAGTATGCACAATGAGAAGGAGAAGATTGTTTGAGGCTATCTTTGGGAACTAGCTACCTCTGACGTGTTCTCAAATGATTCAAATTAAGCAAACTGACTTGAAAATCTTCTAGTGGCTCAGTTGTGTCCAACTCTTTGTGACCCCATGGACTGTAGCCCACCAGGCTCCTCTGTCCATGGGTATTCTCCAGGCAAGCATACTGAGTGGGTAGCCATTTCCTTCTCCAGGGGATCTTCCCATCGCAGGGATCAAATCCAGGTCTCCTGCACTGTAGGCAGATTCTTTAACACAGAGCCATCTGGGAAGCCCCTTCCAGAGATTAGGAATCTAAAATCAATATCATAAAGTAATTGGTTTCTAATTGCCTATATTCTTGGGCAATCTCCTCTAATCCCATAATTTTCATGATTTCCTATTCTCTGATGGTTTCTGAAATAGCATCTATTCTTAGTTCTAGAATCTTTCAGATAATGACTCTTTAAACTGGATCTTCCACAGATAAATCAAGCTTCAATATGCCTAAACTAAATTTACCCCCTCTCTTCTTCTACTCTGAATCACCCAACTGCCAAAGGAACCAACTATGTTTTCCTCTGGGGTTTTGTGTTTCAATGCATGGCATTCTTGTACAGTCTGCTTCAGTTCAGTTCAGTTCAATTCAGTCGCTCAGTCGTGTCCGATTCTTTGCGACCCCATGAATCACAGCACGCCAAGCCTCCCTGTCCATCACCAACCACTGGAGTTCACTCAGATTCACACCCATCGAGTCAGTGATGCCTTCCAGCCATCTCATCCTTGGTCATCCCCTTCTCCTCCTGCCCCCAATCCCTCTCAGCATCAGAATCATTTCCAATGAGTCAACTCTTCGCATGAGGTGGCCAAAGTACTGGAGTTTCAGCTTTAGCATCATTCCTTCCAAAGAAATCCCAGGGCTGATCTCCTTCAGAATGGACTGGTTGGATCTCCTTGCAGTCCAAGGGATTCTCAAGAGTCTTCTCCAACACCACAGTTCAGAGAGTGCCTGATAAACTATGGAATGAGGCTCATGACATTGTACAGGAGATAGGGACCAAGACCATCCCCATGGAAAAGAAATGCAAAAAAGCAAAATGGCTCTCTGAGGAGGCCTTACAAATAGCTGTGAAAAGAAGAAAGGTGAAAAACAAAGGAGAAAAGGAAAGATATTTGCACCTGAAGGCAGAGTTTCATAGAATAGCAAGGAGAGATAATAAAGCCTTCTTCAGAGATCAATGCAAAGAAATAGAGGAAAACAACAGAATGGGAAAGACTAGTGATCTCTTCAAGAAAATGAGAGATAGCGAGGGAATATTTCATGCAAAGATGGGCTCAATAAAGGACACAAATGATATGAACCTAACAGAAGCAGAAGATATTAAGAAGAGGTAGCAAGAATACACAGAAGAACTGTACAAAAAAGATCTTCATGACCAAGATAATCACGGTGGTGTGATCACTCATCTAGAGCCAGACATCCTGGAATGTGAAGTCAAGTGGGCCTTAGAAAGCATCACTACGAATAAAGCTAGTGGAGGTGATGGAATTCCAGTTGAGCTACAAGGAGAGATAATAAAGCCTTCTTCAGAGATCAATGCAAAGAAATAGAGGAAAACAACAGAATGGGAAAGACTAGTGATCTCTTCAAGAAAATGAGAGATAGCGAGGGAATATTTCATGCAAAGATGGGCTCAGTAAAGGACACAAATGATATGAACCTAACAGAAGCAGAAGATATTAAGAAGAGGTAGCAAGAATACACAGAAGAACTGTACAAAAAAGATCTTCATGACCAAGATAATCACGGTGGTGTGATCACTCATCTAGAGCCAGACATCCTGGAATGTGAAGTCAAGTGGGCCTTAGAAGGCATCACTACAAACAAAGCTAGTGAAGGTGACGGAATTCCAGTGGAGCTATTTCAAATCCTGAAAGATGATGCTGTGAAACTGCTGTACTCGATATACCAGCAAATTTGGAAAACTCAGCAGTGGCCACAGGACTGGAAAAGGTCAGTTTTCATTCCAATCCCAAAGAAAGGCAATGCAAAGAATGCTCAGACTGCTTCAGTTAGGACTTCTCAAATGTTAAAAGGCAAAAACATCACTTGGGGATCCAGTTAAAATGCAAATTCTGATTGAATAGGTCTGGAGAGAGGCCTAAGAATTTGCATTTTCAAGTTTCCTTATTATGCCAATATGGTTGGTCCATGAGTAATAAGGGTCTAAGTCACAGAACTTGTGTTTGTATGACATTGATTTATTTCCCTTTTCCTTCAAAAACAATTTTTACCAAATCTTATCAATCCCAAACAGTTATTCTAAATACTTATCAATAAATGCTCAGACTACTCCCTCTTCCTCTCTTCACTGTTATTTCTAATCTGGTCTCGACAATTGCAATGAACTTCTCACTTTGCTATTTGTTCTTAGGAATGATGCTAAAGCTGAAACTCCAGTACTTTGGCCACCTCATGCAAAGAGTTGACTCATTGGAAAAGACTGATGCTGGGAGGGATTGGGGGCAGGAGGAGAAGGGGATGACGGAGGATGAGATGGCTGGATGGCATCACCGACTCGATGGACATGAGTTTGAGTGAACTCCAGGAGTTGGTGATGGACAGGAAGGCCTGGCGTGCTGCAGTTCATGGGGTCGCAAAGAGTTAGACATGACTGAGCGACTGAACTGAACACTAATGTATCTTATAGGGTGTTGCCAAAAGTATTTCTTTCACATAAAAATATGATCATGTTACATCTCCTTGTTTAACACTTTCTAATGCCTCCTACAATATGAAATATAAACTCATTTGAATATCCTGCCTATACTTATTATATGCTTTATCATGCCTGCAACTCTCCACTTTTCACACCACTTACCCTATCTTCAACAGGCACATAGTCTGTGCTCCAGAACACAGAGTGATCATTTCAATATCTTTACTTCTGTACATGCTGTTTCCCTGACTCCAGTGCAACTCATGCTTTAAATATCAACTAAACATTTCCTAATTCACAGCATCTTCTCTAACTCCTAGGATTAATGTAGGAACCCCTTCTTCTAAGTGCTCACTACACTTTGTATGTACCATCATCGAATCAATCTTTGTATTATTTGCTTTCATGTGTATGTTTCCATTAAACTATATGGACTTTGAGAGCAAAGACCGTAACTTTCCTGTTTTGTTTCCCAGTGCCTATCCACAGCTCAGAAAATGACTATGATTCACATATTGAGAAAAATAAGTGAATAAATTATCTTAACATTTACCTTATTAGTAAAATTGGATGTTAGCCCAAAGGAAGATCAAATTTTAGTGCAACTAAGCCTCTTGTATAGATACACAGTGCAGTAGTGAGCTCCCTGTACCTGAGAGAAAAATAGACAGGGATCACATAAAGGAATTTCCATTTAAATTGAGAGCAAAGCCGTAACTTTCCTGTTTTGTTTCCCAGTGCCTATCCACAGCTCAGAAAATGACTATGATTCACATATTGAGAAAAATAAGTGAATAAATTATCTTAACATTTACCTTATTAGTAAAATTGGATGTTAGCCCAAAGGAAGATCAAATTTTAGTGCAACTAAGCCTCTTGTATAGATACACAGTGCAGTAGTGAGCTCCCTGTACCTGAGAGAAAAATAGACAGGGATCACATAAAGGAATTTCCATTTAAAGTGTGCCTATTAAGCATATAGTATTTCAAGTTTATTTCCATTATGAGATTCTAAGATGTAAGATGACTTTAAAAAGGAAATTTATTTTTGAAAGATTTCCAGACCATATAGTAAATACTCCTGAACTACACAGGAATTCTTAATTTGTGGAACATAGGGAGAAAGTAGTTCTGTCTTCCACACTTTCAATTATGTGTAACTTAAGCGTCCCTGAAATGAATCATGATTATCAGTACTTCCTCACCACATCCTCCACTGCAACAAAAAGTTTTCCAGATCAACAGAAACATCCACATTACTATAGCTTTGGGAGGCAGGATAACAATGTAGACAAGCTGATTTTGACCTTTTTTTTCCAATGCGATTTCTAACGTGGGTAAAATCTTTGCATTGTAAGTCAGTTAAAAAAAAATGTTGCCAGAAGAAAAATTGGAGTTTATTAAATCATAATCTTAAAGAATAGAAAGTACTTTCAGAAGACATACTTTTCACTTGGATACATTACATTAAATCTACAATGGTCACTCTTTGGCCTGTCTTACAGGAAAAACTTTCCTTCCATTTTATGTTTGAACAATACTGCTTCACTTATTCAGTCATAATGTTCAAGAACACCATGGCTAATTTAACTGTGCAAATCCATTTATTCAATTTGTTGTTGTTTAGTTGTTGAGCTATATATGATTCTTTGTGACCTCATGGACTGTAGCCCACCAGGATCCTCTGTCCATGGGATTTCCCAAGCAAGAATACTGAAGTGGGTTGCCATTTCCTTCTCTGAGGGATTTTCCTGACCTAGGGATCAAATCTATGTCTTCTGCATTGGCAGGAGGATACTTTACCATGAGCCACCAGGGACTAAACAAAAATTATTAAATATTTAGAAGTTCTACATACAGTTCCATGTTTTGTGAATATATAAAGAAGATAATTCCTACCCCAAAGAAAGATCCAAGTTAATTTGATAAATGGGACTTCTCTGGTAGATCAGACAGTAAAGAATCCACCTGCAATCTGAGAGATCCGGTCCGATCCCTGGATTGGAAAGATCCCCTGGGGGAGGGCATGGCCACTCACTCCAGTATTCTTGCCTGGAGAATCCCCATAGACAAAGGAGTCTGGCAGGCTACAGTCCATGGAGTCACAAAGAGTCAGACATGACCGGCAACTAAGCACAGCACAATACAAGGACAACAATAACAAGGTTTCCTGATATTAATTCACTAAATGACTATATCAGTGAAAGTGTATTTTACCAAAAAAAAATTTTTTTTTATTTGCACTTACTTTGATTCTGCCGTATTTAGGTGAATGGATATTGGATGTGCTTTCCCTTTAGTGTGTGTGATACTTTAGCCTCTGTCTAGTGGTGGGTATATGTCCCATCCACTTCTGTTGTCTTTGTTCTTCACTGTACCCCACCTCTTGGGCAGCCACAGGCTGTATGGCAAATACAGAGTCTAGGCGATTTTCTAGAGCACAGCCAAATTTTCTCCAGGGCCCAGTGCTAGATCTGACAAGGGCAAAACAAACGTACTAAGAATAAGTCTGTAAGGAGTTAGTGAGATAATCTTTGGTGAATTGACTTTTGGAAAATTGACTTTAGAGAAGTCAACATCAGATTCACTATCAAGGATCTCACCATCTAGTCAGAAGATAAAAGAGTGATCACCCTAGAAGCAAAGTCCTTGAACTGTGGCTCCTGGGTAGCATCAACATCACTTGAAAGCTGGTTAGAAAACAAATTCTTAAGGCCCATCCTAATCTGTCGAATCAGAATCTCAGAGTGGGATCCAACAATCTTTGGTTTAATAAGGCCTCCAGGTGAATCTGATGAAGAACCAAATTTGAGAACTCTGGTGGGTATGAAAAGTTCTGGTAGAGCAGCAGTCCTCAACACTTTTGGCACCAGGGACCAGTTTCATGGAAGACTGTTTTTCCGGGGATCGGAGCAGGCAGGTATGGAGATGATACAAGCACATTACATTTATTGTGCACTTTATTTCTATTATTATGATATCAACTCCACCTTAGATCATCAGATCTAAGGCATCAGATCTCAGAGGCTGGGGATCTCTGTGATGGAAGGACCTTTCCTGGCAATGTATGAAGCATAGAAGGGGCTAAATAACCTAACATGGAGAACTCAAGGAAGGTTCCCCCTCAAAAGAGTTAGCACCTGACAGTTTTTAAATCACTTAATTCCTCTTCTCTTTTCTTACATTCTGTCAGGGATGATAACAATAATATTATGTAACTTGAATTTCTTCATGTCTCCCTTTTCACAATTATTTTCTAGTGACTGTTAATAATAATGAGAAACACAGGAAATAGAGATTATACAGATAGTATAGAAATAACCAGTTTTTCTTTAATGCTGTATAGTGGGGTTTTTAGAACTAATTAAACCTAAGGATAAGATTATCAAATTTAGGAAAATTGTAACATGTCCAGTTAAATTTTAGTGTCAAAAAGTGAATAATTTTTTAGCATAAGGATGTCCCAAGCAATATATGGAATTTACCTATACTAAAATAATTATTCATTTGTTACTTGAAATTCAGGGTCTAACTGTGTGTCTTGTATTTTTTTCTGGTAATCCTATCCCAAGTTCAAGCCATGGACTCATTCACTTTTCACCTTAAATTGTAATTAATACCAATAAGAGCAGATATTTCAGGAGCAGTATGATTCACTAGACTTGATTCAAAGCATGTGGGAGCATTCCTATTAAATCCTTACAATATCCTTAAAAAGTAAGTACTATTATTATTCTCCTTATACACATAGGAAATTAAGGTTTAGCAATGGAATCAAAGCTAGTAGAAAGTAGAGTCAGAATTTTAATCCATACTTAACCTGACTCCAGAACCAAAGTTTTAATGACTATATTCTGTTGTTTATCCTATACTGAAATTTTCTTAATCTTTGTGAAACTTAGTTTTGTTTTTTTGTTGGTTATTATGAAGACTAATTGAGATTATGTATGGCACCTAAGCCAGTTTGTGGCCACTGGTATACACTAGAAACCCTTATTAACAGTAATATATTCAAAATCAAGAAAACTGACCCCCCAAATATACTTGGCTTTGGAACAATACTTCACTCCACTGTAACCACAGGTTAATGAATGAGTCCTGAGAAAGAGTGACTCTGGTTTATCTAGGATGGTATGGACTTATGTTTTGGCCTGAGGTCATTAAGGACAAAGTTAAATAATGTATATCCTGGCCAGGAGTTACTGGTCTTCCTGTGTGCCGATAGGAGGAAGCGTGTCCCTCCACAGAATGCCACAAACTGTGCGTGTGTGCCAGGGGGGGTGGAATTCACAGAGTTTCATCCTGAGTCCTACATTACTCCGAGACCACCAAGGGCCACAGCTTTATACATGGATAAGGTGAGAACTAGCGTGACTATGTGGATGAGCGGAATGACCGAAAAGCCTAAAGCAAGAACAAGAAGAAATAGAAGGCATGGTTGTCAAAATTATCAGCCTTGCTGTGTCCTACCTCACTGGTTTTTCTGAGGATTAAAAAAGTGGTGTATGTACTAGGGAAGTAATATCTAATCAACCAAGGATATGCATGTTTATTATTATTATTATGAAATAAACAGACAATGCATGTTAATTATTATTGTTGTTACTATGAAATAGACAGACAATCCTTTCTGCAAAAAGATTCTTTTTAAAATAAGAAACATAAACTCTCCAAGTCACAGTCATTTGTTTTTCAGGCAAGACTCAAATAATATATCTTGTTTGTGCCTTAGAATTGGCCATCCTCAACAAACAGCAAACACGAACACTTGTTCTGGCAATTCCCTGATGGTCCAGTGGTTAGGACTCTGTACTTCCATTGCAAGGGGCACAGTTTCCATCTCTGGTCAAGGAACTAAGATCTGTGCAGTGTGGCCAAAAAAAAAAAAAACCCAAAACCACTTGTTCCTACCTATCCATTAGCTATTATAAAAAGCTTTAAAAGGTCTACAAATTTAACTTATTGCAAACTACCAAGTTAACCTGCAACAAACTCATGGATCTTATTAGAAGACATAAGACAAAGGACAGTTCATGATTCATAGTGATATTAGAAACCAATCAGAATATTGGTAATTTTTGCATTGTTTCCCAGGCTCCAGTCCCCACAGCATGACAACAGGAGGGCTAAATATTATCTGCACATTTGTATTAACATAATGGATTGTGTCACAGAAGAGGAGTCCTGAGCCTAGGATACTCAAATCTTTTAAATGAGTATTAAATGTGCCTCCCCTTTCTTTAGGGTGTGAAGGACTGTTACCTTTATTATACTGGTCAGTAATCATGCCTGTCTTCTGAGACTCTAATCAAATCTGCCCTTTGCTCTGGTAAAAAGTGTTATCTCTATTGCCCAGTATTTTCATCTTTAAAATCTATAACATCTTGTAAAAGCTAGTCTGGAGCTAAAGTCACCAAGACAAGCCAGAAAACTGTGTTGATGTTCCATGTTTTGCCATAAAGAGACCCAGCACAATTTTAGGTGGCTCTAATTATGATGTGGACTTCTCTGGTGTTTCAGTGGTAAAGGAACCACCTGCTGTTGCAGGAGACCCTGGTTCAATGCGGGTTGGGAAGATCCCCTGGAGAAGCAAAAAGCAACCCACTCCAGTATTCTTGCCTGGGAAATCCCATTGACAGAGGAGCCTAGCAGGGTCACAAAAAAGTTGGATGTGACTTATGACATAACTAAGACATGAACTAGCTAAAACAAGAACAATTATGACAAAATTTATTCTCGCATGTACTGTTTCAGAATATAAAAAATGCTATGAAGAAGCTTCATAAATTGCAACCTTGTGTTCTGACTCTTCCTAAAACAAACATGTGAAAAATAATATACTCTTTGGAAATAAATATATAAGAAAATTTTAAACCAAATCAAAGCACGCACTTGGTCTAGATAGCCAAATTGTATAATAAGCTTTCAATAACCAAAAAACCTGTGTTTTTTCTTGCATAACTTTTATTATAGTTGTAATTATGTAACCTAGTATTTACTTTTTCATTTAATTTCTATCTCCCTAGAGTATAAGCTCTCTTTCACTGAGGGTCCTCTTTTTATTCATATGCTGAGTCACCCAGCATGGCACCTGGCATGTAGTAGATATACTATATATATACATGCTGCTGCTGCTGCTGCTAAGTCACTTCAGTTGTGTCCGACTCTGTATGCGACCCCACAGACAACTACCCACCAGGCTCCCCTGTCCCTGGGACTCTCCAGGCAAGAATATTGGAGTGAGTTGCCATTTCCTTCTCCAATACATGAAAGTGAAAAGTGAAAGTGAAGTCACTCAGCCATGTCCAACTCTTAGCGACCCCATGGACTGCAGCCTACCAGGCTCCTCCACCCATGGGATTTTCCAGGCAAGAGTACTGGAGTGGGATGCCATTGCCTTCTCTGATATATATACATACACATATAAAAAAAGGTATACACATATGCAAAAAGTATTTTTTTTGACTGAAATGAAGTACAGGTGGCTCAGAGGTTAAAGCGTCTGCCTCCAATGCAGGAGACCTGGGTTCGATCCCTGGGTCAGGAAGAGCCCCTGGAGAAGGAAATGGCAATCCACTCCAGTATTCTTGCCTGGAGAATCCCATGGATGGAGAAGCCTAGTAGGCTACAGTCCACAGGGTCACAAAGAGTCGGACATGATTGAGCGACTTCACCTCACCTCATTTATAAATAAAATATTAAAATTTAGTGACACAAATTTTACCAGGATTTCCAAGAATCTGATTTGAGTTTCTTAAAAGACTGGATGGGGAAATGACCAAAGAAATCATCCAGGGTTTCCACTTTACTGTATAGACAAGGAAACTAAGGGCCAGAGATAGCAAATGAATTATCCAAAGTCACACAGCATGTTGTGATAGGCTAAAAGTCAAGTTTCCTGACTCTTAGGTTAATGCTCCTTCACTAATTATATGTCTTCACCTGTTCTTTCAACCTCTTCAGGCAATATTTCAAAGCACTTCTATGTTTATCCATGACGAAGAAACATGGTAATGTGTTGTTAAGGCAGGAGTGGGGAAATGGGAACACCTGCAGCTCTGTGCAAATACCATCTGTCACCACATGGGTCAGAGAACCTGCACTCCCAACACAAAAATAATCTGCAATGTGTTTTCAGTGTTAAACTTTGCCTGAGGCATTTTTTAAAGTGTGCTGAGGAAAGGAGCAGGTTCAATCCCTGGGTCAGGAGGATCCCCTGGAGTAAGAAATGGCATCTGACTCCAGTATTCTTGCCTAGAGATCTCTATAGACAGAGGAGCCTGCTGGACTACAGACAACAGGGTGGCAAAGAGTCAGACATGATTGAGCATGCACGAGGAAAGGCGGTACCACACAACTCAGAAAGACTGCGAAATATATCTACAAATCAAAATGTCTGCAAACCTGCCAAATCTCAGCTCCGAGGAACCAGAGACATTTCTATATTTTCTCCTATTTTAAACTGGCAAATAAGAATCTTCACCTACTTTAATTTGTTATCAGGTTGTAACAAATTGGTAGTGAAAGCATTATTGTTTAGGGCTGTAGATACACTGAAATAGAGAATCTAAAGGATTTCACCTCTTCCAAAATTTTAGAAATTTCTTATGTTAACCATCCCCCCAAAAGTGAAGCAAGTATCTCTGCAGTAAAGATCCTGGAAGTCATTTCTGGTTTTAGTATAAAAGAATGTTTGATGTCACGCTTACCCTATGGGCTCTGCAACCTCCTTGTGACCAATTGTTCCCCTAGGAGCCACTCTGACAAAGATGTTGCTATGTAGGAAAGGTGGTCTACAAATATAAAAATAAATAAATGGATGGACTGGGCCAGAACAACATAGGCTCTGGATTAAATAGAGGCCAGAATTTGGTTTTCAAATTTAAAAGGAATGAGGGTCTGTTCTTAGTCTCCCACCTTGGGAAAAGCTACAAAGATTTATTTTTGTGAACACATCACAATTCTCATTCTCAAGCAGCTGTAGTTATTGGAGTACCTGAGGTAAGATTGCTTTATGGCCCAACGAGAGCAAATACAGGTCTCTCTTGCCTTATAGGCTAAGTGGTTTCGCACTCATTTCTGAGCAATGAATCTAAGTTTCCAGTAAATTCCATGAAAATATTTTTAGAGTTGTAATGCTGCAGAGCAAAATTTCTATCACAGTGAATGGAAAACTTTTAGAGAGAGGCTAGTCATCAATTTCCTGAGGAAGCCTGGACAAGCAATACTCTTGCAATGTGCTTCAGAAACTGGTATCTCAGTCTATAATTTCTCACACAGATATCACTTTCAGGCATGAAGTAGACTTAAGTCCGTATTCTTAGAGATTCACAATTTTACTCATTTCCTTCTATGGAAATGAGGTTTAGTATATAGTTGTATTACAACTATTTTGCTAGCAATTTCCATCATTAAGATATATCTTACCCCTGCCCGGACATTTTTTAAGTCTGAGGTTTTCATTTATAGAATCACAGGACTCTTCTAGTTCTTTTTAACCAATTTTCCCCTCATCTATGGAAAATAAACCAATTGCCTCACTCATGTGTGTCAGAAAGTTTGGACTATTAGGAATCCACTGTAAATCAGGATTGGTTTGTGGACCATACCATCATCGATTTTCTGGTTTTAAGCGTGGCAGCTGTGATGGACGGTGCAGGAGTGCAGCTGGAAGGAGCTACCCAAACCCGAGGTCTGGTGCCGGGGCTGAGAGGAACCACTCCATGTCCAAGGAGCGGTGGCTGCGCAGGCTCAGGAGGGCCGAGAGGAGCTACTCCACGTTCAAGGTCAGGAGGGGCGGATATAAGGAGATACCCCTTGTCCAAGGTAAGGAGCAGAGGCTGCGCTTTGCTGGAGCAGCGGTAAAGAGATAGCCCATGTCCAAGTTAAGAGAAACTCAAGTAAGACAGTCAGTGTTGTGAGAGGGCATCAAAGGGCAGACACACTGAAACCACAATCACAGAAAACTAGCCAATCTGATCACATGGACCATAGTATTGTCTAACTCAGTGAAACTAAGCCATGCCCTGTGGGGCCCTCCAAGACAGACAGGACATGGTGGAGAGGTCTGACAGAATGTGGTCCAATGGAGAAGGGAATGGCAAACCACTCCAGTATTCTTGCCTTGAGAACCCCATGAACTGTATGAAAAGGCAAAATGATAGGATACTGAAAGAGGAACAACCCAGTTAGGTCAGTGCTCAATATGCTACTGGAGATCAGTGGAGAAATAACTCCAGAAAGAATGAAAGGATGGAGCCAAAGCAAAAACTACACTCAGTTGTGGATGTGACTGGTGATAGAAGCAAGGTCCAATGCAGTAAAGAGCAATATTGCATAGAAACTTGGAATGTTAGGTCCATGATTCAAGGCAAATTGGAAGTGGTGGAACAGGAGATGGCAAGAGTGAACATTGACATTCTCGGAATCAGCAAACTAAAATGGACTGGAATGGATGAATTTAACTCAGATGACCATTATATCTACTACCTGTGGGCAGGAATCCCTTAGAAGAAATGGAATAGCCATCATGGTCAACAAAAGAGTCTGAAATGCAGTACTTGAATGCAGTCTCAAAAATGACAGAATGATCTCTGTTCATTTCCAAGCCAAACCATTCAATATCATGGTAATCCAACCTATGACCCAACCAGTAACACTGAAGAAGCTGGAGTTGAATGGTTCTATGAAGACCTACAAGACCTTTTAGAACTAACACCCAAATAAGATGTCCTTTTCATTATAGGGGACTGGAATGCTAAAGTAGGAAGTCAAGAAACACCAGGAGTAACAGGCAAATTTGGCCTTAGACTACAGAATGAGGCAGGGCAAAGGCTAATAGAGTTTGCCAAGAGAACACACTGGTCATAGCAAACACCCTCTTCCAACAACACAAAAGAAGACTCTACACATGGACATGACCAGATGGTCAACACTGAAATCAGATTGATGATATTCTTTGCAGCCAAAGATGAAGAAGCTCTATAAACTCAGCAAAAACAAGACCGGGTGCAGACTGTGGCTCAGATCACGAACTCCTTAGTGCCAAATTCAGACTGAAATTGAAGAAAGTAGGGAAAACCACTAGACCATTCAGGTATGGCCTAAATAAAAGCTCTTATGATTATACAGTGGAAGTGAGAAAACAACTTAAGAGATTAGATCTGATAGATAGAGTACCTGATGAACTATGGACAGAGGTTTGTGACTTTGTACAGAGACAGGGATCAAGACCATCCCCATAGAAAAGAAATTCAAAAAAGCAAAATGGCTGTCTTTTCACAAGTAGCTGTGAAAAGAAGAGAAGTGAAAACAAATGATAAAAGGAAAGGTATTCGCATCTGAATGCAGAGTTCCATAGAATAGCAGGGAGAGATAATAAAGCCTTCCTCAGCGATCAATGGAAAGAAATAGAGAAAAACAACAGAATGGGAAAGACTAGAGATCTCTTCAAGAAAATTAGAGATACCAAGGGAACATTTCATGTAAAGATGGGGCTTGATAAAGGGCAGAAATGATCTGGACCTAACAGAAGCAGAAGATATTAAAAAGAGGTAGCAAGAATACACAGAAGAACTGTACAAAACAGATCTTCACAACCCAGATAATCACGATGGTGGGATCACTCACCTAGAACCAGACATCCTGAAATGTGAAGTCAAGTGGGCCTTAGGAAGCATCACTACGAACAAAGCTAGTGGAGGTGATGGAATTCCAGTGGAGCTATTTTAAATCCTGAAAGATGATGCTGTGAAAGTGCTGCACTCAGTATACCAGCAAATTGGGAAAACTCAGCAGTGGCCACAAGACTGGAAAAGGTCAGTTTTCATTCCAATCCCAAAGAAAGGCAATGCCAAAGAATGTTCAAACTACTGCATAATTGCACGCATCCCATATGCTGGTAAAGTAATGCTCAAAATTCTCCAAGTCAGGCTTCAGCAATACATGAGCCATGAACTTCCAGATGTTCAAGCTGGTTTTAGAAAAGGCAGAGGAACCAGAGATCAATTGCCAACATATTCTGGATCATGAAAAAAGCAAGAGAGTTCCAGAAAAACATCTATTTCTGCTTTATTGACTATGCCAAAGACTTTGACTGTGTGGATCACAATAAACTGTGGAAAATTCTGAAAGAGATGGGAATCCTAGACCACCTGACCTGCCTCTTGAGAAGCCTTTGTACCGGTCAGGAAGCAACAGTTAGAACTGGACATGGAACAACAGGCTGGTTCCAGATATGAAAAGGAGTTGTCAAGGCTGTATATTGTCACCCTGCTTATGTAACTTCTATGCAGAGTACATCATGAGAAACGCTGGGCTAGAAGAAGCACAAGATGGAATCAAGATTTCCAGGAGAAATATCAGTAAGCTCAGATGTGCAGATGACACCACCCTTATGGCAGAAATTTAAGAACTAGAGAGCCTCTTGATAAAAGTGAAAGATGAGAGTGAAAAAGTCGGCTTAAAGCTCAACATTCAGAAAACTAAGCTCATGGTATCTGGTCCCATCACTTCATGGGAAATAGATGGAGAAACATTGGAAATAGTGTCAGACTTTGCTTTGGGTAGCTCCAAAATCACTGCAGATGGTGACTGTAGCCATGAAAATAAAAGACGCTTACTCCTTGGAAGAAAAGTTTTGACCAACCTAGATAGTGTATTAAAAAGCAGAGACATTACTTTTTCAACAAAGGTCTAGTCAGGGCTATGGTTTTTCCAGTGGCCACGTATGATTTTGAGAGTTGGACTGTGAAGAAAGCTGAGCACCAAAGAATTGATACTTTGTACTGTGGTGTTGGAGAAGACTGTTGAGAGTCCCTTGGACTGCAAGGAGATCCAACCAGTCCATCCTAAAGGAGATCAGTCCTGAGTGTTCATTGGAAAGACTGATGCTGAACCTGAAACTCCAATACTTTGGCCATCTCATGCGAAGAATTGAATCTTTGGAAAAGACTCTGATGCTGGGAAGGATTAGGGGCAAGAGGAGAAGGGGACAACAGAGGATGAGATGGCTGGATGGCATCACCAACTCGATGGACCTGAGTTTGGATGAACTCTGGGATTTGGCGATGGACAAGGAGACCTGGCGTGCTGCAATTCATGGGGCTTCTCTCAGTTCGACACGACTGAGAGACTGAACTGAACTGGACTGGTTAAAATATTACCATTGAGGAGACTAGGCAAAGAGTGTATCTCTGTTTTATCTTTGAAATTATTTGTGAATTACATTTAAAATCAAAAATGAAAGAATAAAGACTTGGAAATAGAACATATAAAAATTATGAATTAGGTATTATAGTGAAACTGGATAAGCTAATTCTCTATATTTGTATTTATTAAGCTATAATATTGAAATAGCATCAAATATGAATAATGATTAAATGACTTATTTATACAGTGGCAATATGGCAAAATTAATATCATGTCCTCTAAAGTCAAACTGTTTCACTAAAATCCCAGGTCATGCAATTTTTTGTGTGTGTGCTTGGCCCAGGAATTTAATCTTGCCTCAGTATCTCAATCTGGAAATTGGGATAATGATAATATCATCACTTATAAGGCAGCATTATTAAGTGAGTTACCATGTGTAAGGTACTTTAGGACAATGCCCAGTAGTTAGCAATTATGCATGACTATTGGCCATACTGTGAAGAAATCACTTTGCACCTAGCTCAGTAAATGTTCACTTTACACCTAATTCAGTAAAACTAAATGTTTTCTTTCCTTTTCTGATAACTAGTTAAAGGCTATAGGCCACTCATCTAGAGCGCATAGGAAAAAAAAAAAGAATTGTGGTATATTTACATAATTGAATACTATAAAATTTTAATGAATGAACAAGCTTCTACTACCTGCAAAAATATGGATGAATCACACAAACATAATACTGAGTCAAAGAAGCCATCTCCCAAAGGTGCTTATTGTATGATTGCAATTATGTAAAATAATAGAAAAGATAGCAATAACAGTAGAATATAAAAAATAATTTTAAGATAAACTTTAAGCTGAATTTTGGCAAAACATTTCAGATTCCCTCAAATTGTTGCATATCAGTAAGCAAAATGTACATATCTGATTTTGTACTAGATGTCAAATCACAAATTCCCAGTGGTTGGTAAGATAAATTAAACTGTATGTATTTTAAGCAAAAATAAAAAGCTTTAAACCTGTAACAGAAATGAGGTTTTAAACAAAAAAGGTTTTTTTTTCAATTGAAGTATAATTGACATACAATACCATATTTGCTCTGATGTAAAATATAATGATTTGACAAATTTATACATTGTGAAATGATCACAATAAGTTTAGTTACCATTTTTCACCATACACAGTTGCTAACACCTTTCTTTTGAAGAGAACTTTCAATATTTACTTAGCAACTTTCCAACTTATAATACAGTGCTACTGATTATTATCACCATGCTGTACATTCCATCCCCCCTTTTTTTAACCTTAAACTTTCTACCTCTTGATCTTCTTCACCCATTTTGTCCATTCCTCAAACCCCATTAATTTGGCACCCATTAATTTGTTCTCTGAGTTTTAGTTTGTTCATTTTTTTGTTTTGTTTTTTATATTACACTTGTAAGTGAAATCATACAATATTTGTCTTTCTTTGAGTGACTTATTTCACTTGACATTATACCCTCAAGGTCCGTTCTGTTGTCCCAAATGGTAAGATTCCATTCTTTTTATGGCTGAGTAGTATTCCTTTGTGTGTGTGTGTGTGTGTGTGTATGTGTGTGTGTGTGTGTGTATGTATATATATAGTATATCTTGGCTATTATAATGATGCTATAGTGAACATGGTGTTGCATATCTCTTTATAGATAAACAGTTTTATTTTCTCCAGATAAATACTGCTGGATCATAAAGTAGTTCTACTTTTAATTTTTTGAGGAGCCTCTCTCATTGGAGAAGAAAATGGCAACCCATTCCAGTGTTCTTGCCTGGAGAATCCCAGGATCGGGGGAGCCTGGTAGGCTGCCGTCTATGGGGTCGTACGGAATTGGACACGACTGAAGCGACTTAGTAGCAGCAACATACTGTTTCTCATAGTGGTGTGCTGTGCCAATTTACATTTACACCAAGATTGCAGAAGGTTGTTTTTTTTGCACATTTTCACCAGCTATTGTGATTTCTTGTCCTTATGATAACAGACATTCTGACTTGTCCATTTTTTCATTGGGGTAGTTGGTTTTTTGCTCTTCAACTGCATGTCTTTATTATGTTGGAGTACATTTATTCTGTACCCTCTTTGTTGAGAGTTTTTATTGTAAATGGAAGTTGAATTTTGCTTCTGCATCTATTGAGATAATCAAATGACCTATGTCCTTTATTTTGTTAATGTGACAATCATGCTGGCTAATTTATAGATATTGAATTATCCTGGCACCCTGGAATAAACCCCACCTGACCATGGTGTATGACTCTTTTAATGTATTGTTGAATTTGGTTGTTAATATTTTGTTAAGAATTTGTGCATCTAATTTCATTAGGCCTATAATGTTCTTAATTTGCAATGTCTTTATCTAGTTTTTGGTATCAGGGTAATGCTGGCCTTATAAAATGAGTTTGAGAGTGATCACATCTCTTCAGTTTTTTGAAAATCTGAGAAGGTTTGGTATTAAATCTTCTTTGAGTATTTGATACAATTCACCTGTAAAGCTGTCTAGTCTTTGACTTTTTTTTTTAATATCCTTACTAGCAATCAGTTCATTCAGGTTTTCTATTTCATTCTGATTTAGTCTTAGAAGATTTTTATGTTTCTAGGAATTTATTCATTTCTTCTAGTATATCCAGTTTGTTGGTCATGTTCATGATAGTTTCTTTGATCCTTTTTATTTCTTTGGCATCAGCTGTAACTTCCTACGTTTCTGATTTTGAGCCCTGTTAGTGAGTCTAGATAAAAGTTTGCCAATTTTGTTAATCTTTTCAAAGGACCAGCTCTTAGTTTCATTGATTTTTTTTCTATTTTATTTTTAGTCTCTATTTTATTTGTTTCTGCTATGATATTCATTATTTCTTTCCTTCTATTGATACTAACTTTGGGCTCCTTTTGTTACAGTTTTTTCCTAGTTTCTTTAGGTGTAAAGTTACATTTTTTTATATTGTTCATCTTCAGTTAATTTTTTATGACCTATTTCAAACTCTTTATCAAGTGAATTACTTGACTATGAGTAGTAATAAGGTTTCATTAAGGTTTTTCAATAAGGTTTTTTTTTTCTGTGGTTTTATCTTGTTTATTCATTCAGAACATACACCACCACTAGAGAAATAAAGGGAGAATGTAAAAATGGGACCCACAAGCACCTCTGTTCACAGGAAGAGTGTCAACAAGCTTCTGCCTCTATGGTAGATACTTTAGGATTTGAAATTATATTCCTTCACTTATCCTGTAGACTCTTTTCAAACTGGTGCCTTTGCATTGGGTCCTGTGGTAAGTGAGTTGATTTGTGAATACTTTAAGAGCTCAATCTCCATTCTCTACAGACCTATGGTTCTCCTGGATATAACCCCCATTTGTTTAAGCCAAACATCTCAGGAGTTCATCTCCAGTACATTTCCAAAATTTGAAGTGCCTGATGTGAGGCACAAAGCCCTCACCACTCACCAGAAATCCCACATTACTGAGATCCCACTTGACCCTGGGTCATCATGCTGGGGGTGGTATTTTTGGCAGGACCACGTCTCTGCCTCCCCAACCTGCGTCAATATGACCCTTTTAACAACAGATTGGTTCCAAATAGGAAAAGGAGTACGTCAAGGCTGTAAATTGTCACCTTGCTTATTTAACTTCTATGAAGAGTACATCATGAGAAACGCTGGACTGGAAGAAACACAAGCTGGAATCAAGATTGCCAGGAGAAATATCAATAACCTCAGATATGCAGATGACACCACCCTCATGGCAGAATGTAAAGAGGAACTGAAAAGCCTCTTGATGAAAGTGAAAGTGGAGAGTGAAAAAGTTGGCTTAAAGCTCAACATTCAGAAAACTAAGATCATGGCATCTGGTCCCATCACTTCACGGGAAATAGATGGGGAGACAGTGGAAACAGTGTCAGACTTTATTTTTCTGAGTTCCAAAATCACTGCAGATGCTGTTTGCAGCCATGAAATTAAAAGATGCTTACTCCTTGGGAGGAAAGTTATGAGCAACCTAGATAGCATATTCAAAAGCAGAGACATTACTTTGCCAACAAAAGCCCATCTAGTCAAGGTTGTGGTTTTTCCAGTGGTCATGTATGGATGTGAGAGTTGGACTATGAAGAAAGCTGATCACCAAAATTGAAGCTTTTGCACTGTGGTGGAGAAGACTCTTGAGAGTGCCTTGGACTGCAAGGAGAGCCAACCAGTCCATTCTAAAGGAGATCAGCCCTGGGTGTTCTTTGGAAGGAATGATGCTAAAGCTGAAACTCCAGTACTTTGGTCCCCTCATACGAAGAGTTGACTCATTGGAAAGGACTCTGATGCTGGGAGAGATTGGAGGCAAGAGGAGAAGGAAATGACAGAGGATGAGATGGCTGGATGGCATTGCTGACTCGATGGATGTGAGTCTGAGTGAACTCTGGGAGTTGGTGATGGACAGGGAGACCTGGCGTGCTGCAATTCATAGGGTCACAAAGAGTTGGACACGACAGAGAGACTGAACTGATCCTTCACTGTGGAGAAGCTATTCAGTTACTTCTCAGGTTCTTTTCAGAGCAAATCATTCCATATATAGATGTATACTTTCTGTGACTATGGGAGGAAGTGAGTTCAGGATTATACTTTGCCACCATCTTCAACGCCTCCTCCCACAGGGTGTCTTTTTCATCAGTTACTGATTCAATCAAGTCTTTGATGCCAAACTCAAGTGATAATGATATATTTGAAACAAAAAAGAAAAGGTGACCAACCCTTAGGGAGTATATTATAGCATATACTATATATTTTTTGACAATCTATATCAGCATTTAAGGTTTAGTTACAAAAAAAAAGAAAAATTTGATTGTATAACTGGTACTGTGCCAACTCTGCCATCAAAACCACAAAAAATAAAACTGGAAAAAAGATGAAACAACTTGTTTTGGATGTTGGACAATTAATAGCATAGACTGTGCTTGCTAAAAGAATGTTGACCTATGTTTATCTTGTATTTTTACCTCTAAGCACTTTTCAGACTCTTATTTAGAGGCAAGGAACCCAAGCAAAGCATGGCAATATATCTAAACTGAGGACACAGAGATTAGATTTCAAGAAGGCTTAAGCAGTTGAAATTTATGAGGCAGATTACATGATAATAGAAATCTATGCACAAAAAGATCATATGGGGCACTCAGTAGGGACTGTTAAAGTTCACATGTTAAGAGAACAGATAAGTAAAGGCATCTCAAAACCTACATTAAACAAGTTTAAAAACAAGCCTCAAAGAGATTAAGATAATCTGCACGGAAAATTCCTGTATGTTGGAACAAATTGGGATATTCTTTAAAAGAAGACAACAAAATCCAAACACTCAAAAATAGAAAAATCATGGTGTCAGATATCCAAACCAAATTTTTTGATATACCAGGATGCAAAGAAATGAAACTGTTAGGTAAGAAAAAAGTAAGTTTATAGAAAGAGACACAGAAATGATAAAGATGATAGCATCTCTTTAGGCTCTAAAACGGTTTTTACAAACAGATTCCAAGACTTAAAAGATGCCATTAACATAAAGAAGAATGTAAC
Organism: Madoqua kirkii; assembly: GCA_006408675.1. Lineage (NCBI taxonomy): Eukaryota > Metazoa > Chordata > Mammalia > Artiodactyla > Bovidae > Madoqua > Madoqua kirkii. The sequence continues at coordinate 21,132 of SJYC01138401.1, forward strand.
ATTATTACAAAAAAGTAAATGAAAATTTTGAGGTGAAAATGAAGAAAGCATTGGATGGTTTTGACATCAAATCAGACATTACAGGGGGGAAAAATGAGAAAATTTGAAGCCAGAAAAATAGAAACTATCCAAAATGAGACACACATTCACAGACACAGACATACAAAGTTAAAAGAAATTACCAAAGCAGCTGTAACCTCTAGGACAAGATAAATGAGCCTTAAACACATGTATTTGGTGTTTAGAGTAGAGGAGGCAGAAAAAAATTAAGGGATAATGGCCAAAATATTTCCAAATTTAATAACACATAAAACTACAACTCCAAGAAGTTAAACAAACCCTAAGAGGAATAAATGTAAAGAAAACCATAACAGGCATATAATAATCAAATTGTTCCATACCAGTAAGAAGAAAACCTTAAAATAAGCTTGAGGGAAAAAACATTGCATAAAGAAGAACAGAGATAAAAATTAATACTGACTTTGCATTAAAAAGAATGGAAGCCACAGGCCATGGAACAATAAACTGCCATAATGAAATTTTTTAAATTATTAACTTAGAATTCTATAGCCAGGAAAATTATCCTTCAAAGACAAAGGCAAAATAAATATAGACATACCTAGGAGATGTGTGGGTTCAGTTACAGATCGCCTTGATAAAGTGAATATCTCAATAAAGCGAGTCATAGAAACTTTTTAGGTTTTCCTGTACATATAGAAGTTATTTTTACACTATTAAGTGTGCAATAGAATTATGTTTAAAAAACAATGTACAGAATCAGATCAAGACCAAAGAGTAGGATGACATGAAGCTCGATCCCCCCACCATGAACATGTTAAAAATACATTTATAATTCTCACTGAAAACTAGCTGGAGTCTGGCAGAGTCTGATACAACCAGGCTATAACAAAGAGCCACAGAGAATTGGATAGGAAGGGAAAGAAGTAATCAAGTTGGGACATATGTCCCTAGGAGAGGACTTGAGAGGGAAAGGGAGATTACATGAGTGGAGAGATTGACCCTGGGGAGTCAACAATTAAAGGCTCATACTGGATGCCCCAGCCCTGAGGTTCAACAATGGAAAGAGAAGCCTCCCTGGCTGGTTAGAAGGCCAGTGGGACTAACAGAAGGACTATGGTAAGCCTGGATTCCATTCATGAGGGACACACAAATGCTTACTGGCTCCTGAAATAGGGCAAAGAGAGTCAGCTGAGAATGCACAAGTGGCTATCTAGTTTCCTGCAGGACCCCTGGCTCTTTCCTCAGCCTGAGAGAAACAAATATTCCAGTCTTTCGTGCATCATGTCACAGATTTACACTACAGTGAGGGCTGTCATGGAGGAGGACAAGATATCAGCTGTGAGATGCTAAGATGGCTCAAACCTAAAGTGGTGTCTGAGCAGGGTAGGAGTGTCATTACTGGTAACTAAACAGGTGGTAGGTGGTATATCAGCAGTAGTCTGGATCACTGACAGCGGCCCACCTATGCCCCAGAACTTGCTGAGTGAGCATGCCAGCCTTTCTTACTCCAGTGCTGCTTTCCTCTGGGGTTAGGGTAACAGCTCTGGATGGAGCCATAGCACACACTTAAGGGAAAGTGACTTAGCTCAGACTTAACTCCCAGGAGTTCTACTCCAGCTTCTTGAGAACTGGCCTTTTCCCTGATAGGGTAATGATGACAACTGAGCATAGGGAAGTGCTGTCTTACATTTCGCTCCAGCCCAAGCCTCTCCATCTTCAGCCTCACCTCCTACCAATGTGTCAATTTCTGCACATCCTGAGGAAAGACGTGACTTGTGTTTATGGCAAATTCTGCTCTCCACCAAAGCCACTGGGTACACATAGACTATATAGGAATGCTCCCACATGAGGACCTCCACCTCCCTCTTCAGAACTGCCATAAGTGTTTGATCTAATTTCATAGAGGCAGAGAAAGATAAGCAAAATGGGAAGACAGAGGCATTTATCTCAATTGAAACAGCAAGAGAAAGTCCCCCTAAAACAATAAAACAGAAATAAACAACTTATGAGATTAAGAACTTAACACATTAGCAAAAGAATGCTAACTGAATTAAGGAGAAAAATAGGTGAGCACAATGAGAATATTAACAAGGAACCAGAAGATATAAAAATGGGCCAGTATAAAGTGAAGATAACTAAAATGAGAAACACACTAGAAGGAATGAATGTTGGACTAGGTGATCCAGAAGAATGCTTAAGTAGTCTCGAAGTTAAACAATGGAAAACATCCAATCAGAAGAGCAAAGAAGAAAACGATTGAAAAAATTAAACATTTAGTGGGTCATTAGGATGACATCACATGTACCAACATTCACATGATTGGGTCTCAGAATGAAAAGAGAGAGAGGGGTGTGTCAAAGATATATTTAATGAAAGTATGGCTTAAAAGTTCTCAAGCCTAAAAAGAAAACAGATATTCAGGTACAGGAAGCACAGAGGGTCCTAAATAAGATGAACCAAAACAGACCCACAATAAAACATATAATTAAAATGCCAAATGTGAAAGGTAAAGAATATTCTAAAGGCAGCAAGAGAAAAAGTCAGATACAAGGGAACTCACTTAGGGCTACTAGCTGATTCTTCTACACAAAATTTATAAGCCAGAAGAGAGTAGCATGGTATTCTTAAACTACTGAAAGAAAAACACCTGCAACCTAGGATACTTTACCAACAAGACTATCAGTTAGAGCTGAAAGACAGATAAAGACTTCTCATATAGGCAAAACCTTTAAAAAAAAAAAAAAAACCTCATCAATACTAAACAAATCCTAGAAGAAATATTAAAGGGTCTTCCCTAGTAGACAACAAAAAGCTATAACAAGAAGGAGATACTGTTAGAAAAGCAAATATAAATTAAGCCTGTGAATCAACCACTTAAATAAACTAGTATGGAGATTAAATGACAAAATTGTAAAGTCAACTATAACTAACAATCATTAAAAGGATAAACATGAAGATGTAATATATGACATCAAAAGATAAACTGTCCTAGACTCCCTTGATGGTCCACTGGTTAAGAATCAACCTGCCAATGCAGGGGACACAGGTTCCATTCCTAGTCAGGGAAGATTCCACATAACATGGGGCAACTAAGTCCACGCACCACAAGAACTGAGTCCATGCTCATGAAGCCAAAAAACACACTGTTGAGCCCACATGCCACAACAGCTGAAGCCTGTGTTCCCTTGAGTCCATGTTCCACAGCAAGAGAAGCCACTGCAATGAGAAGTTTGTGCACTGCAATTAGAGATAACCCCTCCTCACCACAACTAGAGAAACCTCAAGCACTGCAACAGAAATCCAGCACAGCCAAAAATAATAAAAATCAGTAAACTTTTTAAAAGTTAGAAAATAATAATTTTTAAAAGACAAAAGTGTGGAGGGAGTAAAAAACATAGAGACTGTAGAATGCATTTGAACTTAAAAAATCTCTGCTTAAAATGAATGAATATAGTTGTAGGTCAACTTACTGTGGGTCAAAAGAACTGTACTCAACTGTACTCAGAAAATTATAAGATTCAAAGAAATCAAAGGTGACACAAACAAGTGAAGAAATATACCACGTTCTTGAACTGAAAGAATCAATAGTGTAAAAATGACTACCACTCAAAGCAATCTATAGATTTAGTGCAATCCCTATAAAACTACCCATGGCGTTTTTAACAGAATTAGAACAAAAAATTTCATATTTGTATGGAAATATAAAAGAATATTGATAAAGAAAAAGTGAATTGGAGGGATTAACCTTCCTGACTTCAGACTATACTACAAAGTCCTTAAGACAGTATGGTACTGACACAAAAACAGAAATATAGAACAACGGAATAAGATAGAAAGTCCAGAGAGAAACCCTCACACTTATGAGCATCTATCTTTGACAAAGAAGGCAAGAATATACAATGGAGAAAAAATAACTCTTCAATAAGTAGTGATGGGAAAACTGGACAGCTACATGTAAAAGAATGAAACTAGAATACTTTCTAGTACCATACACAAAAGTAAACTCAAAATAGATTAAAGACTTAAATGTAAGGCCAGAAACTATAATAAGGCTTTTAGAGGAAAACATAGGCAATACACTCTTTGACACATATTGCAGCAAGATCCTCTTTGACCCACCTCCTGGTAGCTCAAATAGTAAAGAATCTGCCTGCAATGCAGGAGACCTGAGTTTGATCCCTGCGTAGGAAAGATCCCCTGGAGAAGAGAATGGCAACCACTAAAGTAATCCAATGTTCTTGCCTGGAGACTTCCATGGACAGAGGAGACTGGCAGGCTACCATCAGTGAGCTTGCAAAGAATCAGACACAATTGAGTGACTAACACACACACACATGAGTCAGTTCAGTTCAGTCGCTCAGTTGTGTCCCACTCTTTGTGACCCCATGAATCACAGCATGCCAGGCCTCCCTGTCCATCACCAACTCCCAGAGTTCACTCAGACTCATGTCTACCGAGTCGGTGATGCCATCCAGCCATCTCATCCTCTGTCGTCCCCTTCTCCTCCTGCCCCCAATCCCTCCCAGCATCAAAGTCTTTTCCAATGAGTCAGCTCTTCTCATGAGGTGGCCAAAATACTGGAGTTTCAGCTTTAGCACACGAGTAATGGAAATAAAAACAAAAATAAACAAATGGGACTTAAGAGCCTTTCCACAGCAAAGGAAACTATAAGCAAGATTAAAAGACAACCCTTGGAATGGGAGAAAATTGCAAGTAAAACAACTGACAAAGTATTAATTTCCAGAATATATAAGCAGCTCACACAGCTCAGCATCAGGAAAACAAACAGCCCAATCCAAAACTGCGCAGAAGACCTAAACAGATGCTTCTTCAGAGAAGATATACAGATGGCTAACCAACACATGTAAAGATGCTCAACATCACCATTATCATGAGAAATGCAAATCAAAACTACAGTGAGGTCTCACCTCACACCAGTTAGAATGTCAGTCATAAAAAAATGTAAACAATAAATGCCAAGAAGGTGGGGAGTAAAGGAATCCACTTGTGCTGTTGGTGGAAATGTAAATTGATAAAGCCACTGTGGAGAACAATATAGAGACTCCTTAATAATCTAGGAATATAATTACCATATGACTCAGCAGTCCCACTACTGGGCATGCAGAAAAACCATAATTGAAAGAGACGCACGTCCTCCAATGTTTGTTGCAGCACTATTTACAGAAGCTAGGACATGGAAGCAACCTAAATATTCATTGACAGATGAATGGATAACAAAGTTGTGGTACATGTATACAATAGAATATTACTCAGCCATAAAAGGAACACATTTGAGTCAGTCCTGTTATACAGAGTGAAAAAAGTCAGAACGAGAAAACCAAATATATGTTAATACATATATACATGGAATAGAAATATGGTAGTGATGAGTGTATTTTCAGGGCAGCAATAGAGATGCAGACAGAGAACAGACTTGTGGTCACGGTGGGGAAAGGAGAGGGTGGGACAGATTGAGAGAGTAGCATGGAAACATAAATTACCATATGTAAAATAGAAAAGCAGTGGAAGTTTGTTGTATGATGCAGTGAACTCGAATCAGGTACTCTGTGACAACCTAGAGGGGTGGGAGGTGGAAGGGAGTTCAAGAGGCTTGGTACATATATATATCTATGGCTGACTCAAGCTGATGTTTGGCAGAAACTAACATAATATTGTAAAGTAATTATTCTCCAAGTAAAAAATTTAAAAATAATAATAATTTTTAAAAGACAAAATGTGGAGGTAAGGAGTAAAAACAAGTATATCCTATAGAATGTGTTTGAACTAAAAAAAGATCACCTGCTTAAAATGAATGAATATAGTTGTAAGTCAACTTATGGGTCAATTTATATGAACCCATAACTAACCACAAAACAAACAACCAAGAATAGAGATTCAAAAACTATAACAAATGAAATACAAGCACAAGCCATTCTATGTTCAATACAGGATACAAGATGCTTGATGCTGGTGTACGGGATGATCTGGGGAGATGGGGTGGGGTGGGAGGTGGGAGGGGGCTTCAGCATTGGGAGATCGTGTACACCTGTGGCTGATTCATGTCAGTGTATGGCAAAACCAATACAGTATTGTAAAGTAGAATAAAGTATTGAAACACACACACACACAAAGAAATATAAGCATACCAGAAAAGAAAAATCAAACTACAAGCATAGTCTGAAGTCATGGAGCAGGATTCCTCCAGTTTGCTTTAGCTTTTCAGGGTTTTTTATGTTTCTATACATTTTTTTAAATTGTTCTAATTCTGTGAAAAATGCCATGGGTAATAGGATTGGGATTGCATTAAATCTGTGGATTACTTTGGGTGGTAGTCATTTCCACAATATTGATTCTTCCAATCTAAGAACATGGTATATTTCTCCATCTTTTTGGTCAACTTTGATTTCTTTCATTAGTATCATAATTTTCTATGTACAAATCTTTTGCCTCCTTAGGCAGATTTATTCCTAGGTATTTTACTCTTATTGTTGCAGTGCTATATGGGATTGTTTCATTAATTTATCTTTCTGATCTCTCATTGTTAGTTTATAGGAATGCAAGAGATTTCTATGTATTAATTTTTTATCCTATAACCTTACCAAATTCATTGATGATCTCTAGTAGTTTTCTGGTAACATCTTTAAGATTTCCCATGTATAGTATCATATTAACTGCAGACAGTAATGGTTTCATTTCTTGTTTTCCAATTTGGATTCCCTTTGTTTCTTTTTCTTCTCTGATTGCCATGGCTAGGACTTCCAAAACTATGTTGAATAATATTGGCAAGAGTGACATTCTACAATGAGGCTTCACCTCACATCAGTCAGAATGGTCATCATCAAAGAAATCTATACATAATAAATTCTGGAGAGTGTGTGGAGAAAAGGGAACCCTCCCACACTGGTGATAGGAATGTAAATTTTCAGCTACTATGAAGAACACATGGAGGTTCAATAAAAAACTAAATATAAAACTACCATATGAACCAGCAACCCCACTTCTGGGCATATACCCAGAGGAAGCAATAATTCAAAAAGATATATGCACCCCAATGTTCAGTTCAGTCACTCAGTTGTGTCTGACTTTTTACAACCTCATGGATTGCAGCACGCCTGACCTCCGTATCCATCACCAAATCCCAGAGCTTGCTCATACTCATGTCCATCGAATCAGTGATGCCATCCAACCATCTCATCCTCTGTTATCCCCTTCTCCTCCTGCCTTCTATCTTTCCCAGCTTCAGGGTCTTTTCCAATGAGTCAATTCTTCACATCAGGTGGCAATTCATACTGAGTGAAGTAAGTCAGAAACAGAAAGAGAAATATCATGTGATATCACTTATATGTAGAATCTAAAAAGAAAGGAGTACAAATGAACTTGTTTACAAAACAGAATTAGAGATACTGATGTAGAAAAAAATATGGCTATCAGGGATAAATTGAGGAATGGATAAATTAGGAGATTGAGATTAACACTACTTTATATAAAATAGATAAGTAATAAGAACCCTCTTCCAACAACACAAGGGAAGATTCTACACATGGACACCACCAGATGGTCAACACCAAAATTAGACTGATTATATTGTTTGCAGTCAAAGATGGAGAGGATCTATACAGTCAGCAAAAACAGGACCAGGAGCTGACTATGGCTCAGATCATGAACACCTTACTGCCAAATTCAGACTTAAATTGAAGAAAGTAGGGAAAACTACTAGATCATTCAGGTATGATCTAAATCAAATCCCTTATGATTATACAGTGGAAGTGAGAAATAGATTTAAGGGCCTAGATGTAATAGATAGAGTGCCTGATGAACTATGGAATGAGGTTTGTGACATTGTACAGGAGACAGGGATCAAGACCATCTCCATGGGAAAGAAATGCAAAAAAGCAAAATGTCTGTCTGGGGAGGCCTTACAAATAGCTGTGAAAAGAGGAGAAGCAAAAAGCAAAGGAGAAAAGGAAAGAGACAAGCATCTGAATGCAGAGTTCCAAAGAATAGCAAGAGATAAGAAAGCCTTCCTCAGTGATCAATGCAAAGAAATAGAGGAAAAGAACAGAATGGGAAAGACTAGAGATCTCTTCAAGAAAATGAGAGATACCAAGGGAACATTTCATACAAAGATGGGCTCAATAAAGGACTGAAATTGTATGGACCTAACAGAAGCAGATGTTAAAAAGAGGTGGCAAGAATACATGGAAGAACTATACAAAAAAGATCTTCATGACCTGGATAATCACGATGGTGTGATCACTCATCTAGAGCCAGACATCTTGGAATGTGAAGTCAAGTGGGCCTTAGAAAGCATCACTACTAACAAAGCTAGTGGAGGTGATGGAATTCCAGTAGCAGAAAGTGAAGAAGAGCTAAAGGCCTCTTGATGAAGATGAAAGAGGAGAGTGAAAAAGTTGGCTTAAAGCTCAACATTCAGAAAACAAAGATCATGGCATCCGGTCCCATCATTTCATAGGAAATAGATGGGGAAACAGTGTCAGACTTTATTTTGGGGGGCTCCAAACCACCACAGATGGTGATTGCAGCCATGAAATTAAAAGACACTCCTTGGAAGAAAAGTTATGAACAACCTAGATAGTATATTCAAAAGCAGAGACATTACTTTGCCGACTAAGGTCCGTCTAGCCAAGACTATGGTTTTTCCTGTGGTCATGTATGGATGTGAGAGTTGGACTATTACGAAGGCTGAGTGCCGAAGAATTGATGCTTTTGACTTGTGGTATTGGAGAAGACTCTTGAGAGTCCCTTGGACTGCAAGGAGATCCAACTAGTCCATTCTGAAGGAGACTGGCCCTGGGATTTCTTTGGAAGGAATGATGCTAAAGCTGAAAGTCCAGTACTCTGGCCACCTCACGTGAAGAGTTGACTCATTGGAAAAGACTCTGATGCTGGGAGGGAATGGGGACAAGTGAAGGGGATGACCAAGGATGAGATGGCTGGATGGCATCACTGACTCAATGGATATGAGTCCTAGTGAACTCTGGGAGGTGGTGATGGACAGGGAGGCCTGGCATGCTGCTATTCATGGAGTCACAAAAAGTCGGACATGACTGAAAGACAACTGAACTGAACTGAATAAGAACCTGCATAAGAAGAAGGAATTCTACTCAATAACGTTCAGTAGCCTATATGGGTATAGAATCTTTTAAAAGTGTATTCATTTGTATATGTATGATTGATTCATGTTGCTGTATACCTGAAACACAACATTATCAATTATGCTCCAATAAATAGCTTTTAAAAGGTGAAAAGACAGAATATAAAGTAATCCACACAAAAAAGGATATTATACTTGTTAATATATATATATGTACTCAATACAGAAGCACCTAAATATGTAAAAGAAATATAAACGAACATATAGGGAGAAATAAACAACACAGTAAAATAGAGAATTTTAACCCATCATTTACAACAGTGGACAGATCATCCAGATTGAAAATCAGTAAGGCCCTAGTGGTCTTAAATGTCACCATACACCAGTTGGACTTTATAACTATAGGACATTCCATCCAAAAACAGCAGAGTAGACATTCTTTTCAAGTGCTTACAGAAAATTCTCCAGTACAAATCACATGTTAGAGTACAAAAGTCTCAACAAATTGAAGAGGATAGAAATAATATCAAGCATTTCTTCTGAACAATAGTATGAATTTATAAATCAGTTACAGGGAGAAAATGGGAAAAGCACAAACATTTGAAGGCTAAACGAAATGGTACTAAAAAAACAGTGGGTCAATAAAATTTTCAAAGAGGATTATGATAAAATACTTGAGACAAATGAAAATGGAAGCACAACTTTCAAAATAAAGCAATTCTAAAAGGAAGGTTTATAGTACAGATCTATCTCAAGAAACAAGAAAATTTTCCAATTAAGCAACCTAACCTTTCACATAAATGAATTATTAAAAGAAAGACAATGCCCAAAGTCAGCTTAAGGAATGAAATAATAAAGAATGGAGGAAATAAAATAGAGACCAAAGAAAAAAACAATAGAAAAGATCGAAGAAATAAAGAGCTGGATTTTGAAATGATAAACATATTTAAAAATCTGTAGCTAGTCTTATCAATAAGAAAAGAGTGGCCCTGAAAGCCCAAATAGTAATGAAAGATGAGAATAAACATCAATACCACGAGATACAAAAAAATCAGGAAAACATTACAAAAAGTAATATGTCAACAAATTGGACAACCTAGAAGAAATGGACAAGTTTCTTGCAACATACAACTTTCTGAAATCAGGAAGAAATAGACAATCTGAACAAAGTATAACACTACTGCTGCTGCTGCTGCTAAGTCGCTTCAGCCGTGTCCGACCCTGTGCGACCCCATAGACGGCAGCCCACTAGGCTGCGCCATCTCTGGGATTCTCCAGGCAAGAATACTGGATTGAATTTGCAATTAAAAATAAAAAACTCCCAGCAAAAAAAAAAAAAAAAATCAGACCCAGATGGCTTCACAAGGGAATTCTTCCAAACAATACAGAAAAGCTAATATCTTTCTTAAACTAGTGCAGAAAATTGAAGTGTAGGGAACACTCTCAAAGTTATCTACAAAGCAGACATTACCCTGATACCAGACAAAGACACTACAAAAAATGGAAATTTTCAGTCCAATACTTCTGATGGAAATAGATGCAAAAATGTCCTTACCAAAATATTAGCAAACCAATTCAACAATATATCCAAAAGGTATGATACACCATGAGCAAGTAGGATTTATTCCTGGGATTATTAAACTTTTACACCAGGGAGCAAAGGCGGTTCAGTATTCACAAAATGATGTGATACACTATATTAACAAAACAAGGATGAAAGCACATGATCATCACAATAGATACCATAAAAACATTTGACAAAATTCAACATCCATTCATAATTAAAACCTCTCAAATTGTGTAGAGAGGGAACAAATCTCAACATAATGAAGGTCGTTTATGACAAACCCATAGCAAACATCATACTCAGTGGTGGAAATCTAAAACTTTATAATAAAGAAGACAAAGAAAAAATAATTTTAAATTTTATATGGAACCACAAAAGACCCAGAATTTCCATAACATTCTTGAGAAACAAAGAATAAAGCTGTTGGTATCACAATCCCTGCCTCAGCCTATATTACAATGCTATAGTACTGACACAAAAACAGACATATTGATCAATAGGACAGAACAGAGAGCCCAGAAATAAACCTAGGCACTTATAGTCAATTTATCTATGACCAAGGAGGCAAGAATACTTAATGGAGAAAAAACAGTCTCTTCAATAATTCTTACTTGGAAAACTGTACAACTACATGTAAGCGAATGAGATCACATCATTTCTTCACATCATGTACAAACAAACTCAAAGTGTATTAAATGCCTAAGTGTAAACTGAAATCACAAAGTTCCTAGAAGAGAACATAGTCAGAACACTCTTTGACATAAATTGTAGTAATCTTTTTATCTGTCTTTTCATGCAAGGAAAATATAAACAAACATAAACAAGTAAGTCCTAATTAAACTTAAAAACTTTTGCACAGCAACAGAAATCATTGACAAAATGAAATTACAATCTACAGAATGAGAGAAAATAGTTGCCAATAATATGACCAATAGCAAGTTAATATACAAAGTATATAAATATCTCACAAAACTCAATATCAAGACACCAAACAACCCAATTAAAATATAGATGGAAAATTTAGACATTTTTCCAGAGAGATACAGATGGCCAAATAAAAATTATGCCCAAGATTACTAATCAGAAATGCAAATCAAAACCACGAGCTATCACTTCACACCTAACAGAATGGCTGTCATCAAAAACTCGAAAAATAACAAATATTGGTGATGATGTGGAGAAAAGGGCACACTCATGAACTGTGGAATCGTAAACTGGTGCAGCCATTATGAAAAACAGTATAGAATTTCCTCAAAGAGAAAAAAAAGAAAAAGTGGAACAACTGTATGAGCCAGAAATTCCACTACTAGGTATATATCCAAAAACAAATAACCAACTAAACAAAACTAAAAAGAAAACTAATTTGAAAAGACTGCATACACCCTAATTTCATTAGAAACAACCTAAGTGTCTATCCACAGATGAATAAAGAAGGTATGATACACACACACACACACACACACACACACACACACACACACACAGGAAAATTACTCAGCCCTGAAAATGAATGAAATTCTGGACCTAGAAAGTATTATGTTCAGTGACATGTCAGGCATAAAATAACAATTATGTTATCACTTATACATGGAATCTATAAAATAAAAGCAACAAATTATAACAGAAAAATACAGATAGGGAAAAGTGAGAAGAGTGAAGTTGGAATGTGCAAAATATAGGTGTAGGGTTAAGAAACACAAGCTACTAGGTATTGCCAACACATATACTAATCAAACTAACAAAGGCTAAACACAAACAAAAATATTAAAAGCAGCAAGGGAGAAGCGGCAAGTAACATACAAGGAAACCCCATATGCTTAACAGTTGTTCTTTCAGCAGAAACTCTGCAGGCCAGAAGGAATGGCAGGATACATTTAAAAAGTACTGAAAGGGAAAAATCTACAACTGAGACTACTGTACCCAGCAAGGATTGCATTCGAAATTGATGGAGAAATAAAAAACTTTTCAGACAAGCAAAAGTTAAGAGAATTCAGTACCACCCAATCAGCTTTACAACAAATGTTAAACTGACTTAAATAGTCAAGAAATTAAAAAAAAAAAAACTGCAAAATCGACCCCAAACAATTAGAAAATGGCAATAGGAACACATATACCAATGATTACTTTAAATGGAAATGGATTAAATGCTCCAACCAAAAGACACAGACTGGCTGAATGGACACAAAAACAAGACCCTTATATATGCTATCTACAAGAAGACCACTTCAGATCTCATACAGATTGAAAGTGAGAAGATGGAAAAATATATTCCATGCAAATGGGAAGCAAAAGAAAGCTGGAGTAGCAATCCTCATATCAGACAAAACAGACCTTAAAATAGAGAAGATTACAAGAGATAAGGCAGGACACTACATAATGATCAAGGGATCAATCCAAGAGGAAGATATAAAAATTAAAGTCTATGGTTTTTCCAGTGGTCATGTATGGATGTGAGAGTTGGACTATGAAGAAGGCTGAGCACCGAAGAATTGATGCCTTTGAACTGTGGTGTTGGAGAAGACTCTTGAGAGTCCCTTGGACTGCAAGAAGAGCTAACCAGGCCATTCTAAAGGAGATCAGCCCTGGGTGTTCTTTGGAAGGAATGATGCTAAAGCTGAAACTCCAGTACTTTGGCCCCCTCATGTGAAGAGTTGACTCATTGGAAAAGACTCTGATGCTGGGAGGGATTGGGGGGGAGGGGCAGGAGGAGAAGCGGACGACAGAGGATGAAATGGCCGGATGGCATTACTGACTTGATGGACATGAGTCTGAGTGAACTCCAGGAGTTGGTGATGGACAGTGAGGCCTGGCATACTGCGATTCATGGGGTTGCAGAGAGTCGGACATGACTGAGCAACTGAACTGAACTGACTGGTGCACCCAACATAGGAGCATCTCAATACGTAAGACAAACACTAACTAACATAAAAGGAGAAATCAACAGCAACCAAATAATAATAGGAGACTTTAACAACCTACTCACACCAATGAACAGATCATCACAACAGAAAATTAATAAGGAAACACAACTATTAAATGATACATTAATGAGATGGATCTCATTGATATCTTCAGGACATTCCATTCAAATGTAGAATACACCTTCTTCTCAAGTGCACATAGAACATTCTCCAGGATAAACCACATCTTGCATCACAAATAAAACCTCAGTTAATTTAAGAAAATTGAAATTGTATCAAGCATCTTCTCAAACCACAACATTACGAGACTAGATATCAATGACAAGAAAAAAACTGTAAGAAACACAAACACATGAAGATTAAACAACACACTTCTAAATAACCAGTGGGTTACTGAAGATATCATAAGAAAATTCAAAAATTTTCTAGAAACAAATGACAATGAAAACACAACTCAAAGCCTTTTGGATGCAGCAAAAGCAGTTCTAAGAGGGAGGTTTATAGCAATACAATCCTACCTCAAGAAACAGGACAAACATTGACTAGACAACCTAACTTTACACCTAAAGCAACTGGATAAAGAAGAAAAAAGTCCAAAGATAAGTAGAAGGAAAGAAATCTTGAAGATCTGAGCAAAAAGAAATGAAAAAATAATAGTAAAGATTAATAAAATTAAAAGCTGTCTCTTTGAGAAGATAAACAAAATTGACACTTAGCCAGACTTATCAAGAAAGAAGAGAGAAGAATCAAATCAACAAAATTAGAAACGAAAAAGGAGAGGTTACAACAGATGATGAAGAAGTACAAAGGATTATAAAAGACTATTATGAACAACTATATGGCAATAAAATAGATAACCTGGAAGAAATGGACAGATTCTTAGAAAAGTTCCATCTTCCAAGACTAAGCCAGGAAGAAACAGAAATTATAAACAACCAATTACAAGCACTGAAATTGAAGCTGTAATCAAAATTCTCCCAATAAACAAAAGCCCAGGACCAGATGGCTTCCCAGGAGAATTCTATCAAACATTTAGAGAAGAGCTAATGCTTATCCTTCTAAAACTCTTTCAAAAACTTGCAGATGATGGAACACTTCCAAACACATTCTACGAGGCCACCATCACCCTGATACCAAAACCAGACAAAGAAAACACAAAAAAAGAACACTACAAGCCAATATCACTGATGAACATAGATGCAAAAATCCTAACCAAATTTTAGCAAACAATTCAACAACACATCAAAAAGATCATACACCATGATCAAGTTGGGTTTATTCCAGGGATGCAAGGATTCTTCAGTATACACAAATCAATCAGTATGGTATACCATATTAACAAGTTGAAAGATAAAAACCATATGATCATCTGAATAGATCCAGAAAAAAAGCATTGACAAAATTTAGCACCTATTTATGATTAAAACTCTTCAAAAAATGGGCATAGAAGGAATCTACCTCAATATAGGAAGGGCCATATATGATAAGCCTACAGCAAACATTATCCTTAATGGTGAAAAACTGAAAGTATACCTTCTAAGATCAGGAATGAGACAAGGGTGTCCACTTTCACCACTATTATTCAACATATTCTGGAAGTCCTAGCTACAGCAATCAGAGAAGAAAAAGAAATAAAAGGAATCCAGATCAAAAAAGAAGTAAAGCTCTCAGTGTTTACAAATGACATGATACTGTACATAGAAAACCCTAAACATAGTATCAGAAAAGTACTAGAGCTAATCAGTGAATTTAGCAAAGTTTCAGGACAGAAAATCAATACACAGAAGTCACTTGCATTTCTATATACTACCAATGAAAAATCAGAGCAATTAAGAAATCAATTCCATTCACCACTGCAACAAAAATAATTAAATATCTAGGAATAAACTTACCTAAGGGATTTCTTTGGAAGAAATGATGCTGAAGCTGAAACTCCAGTACTTTGGCCACCTCATGAGAAGAGTTGACTCATTGGAAAATAATCTGATGCTGGGAGGGATTGGGGGCAGGAGGAAAAGGGGACACCAAGGATGAGATGGCTGGATGGCATCACGGACTCGATGAACGTGGGTCTGAGTGAACTCCAAGAGATGATGATGGACAGGGAGGCCTGGTGTGCTGCGCTTCATGGGGTCGCGAAGTTGGACACGACTGAGTGAATGAACTGAACTGAACTGAAGGAGACAAAAGACCTGTACACAGGAAATTATAAGACATTAATGAAAGAAATCAAAGACTACATAAACAGATGGAGAGATATTCCATGTTCCTAGGTAGGAAGAATCAATTTTGTGAAAATGACTATAGCACCAAATGAAATCTACAGAATTAATGCAATCCCTAGAAATTATCAAACATTTTTCACAGGCTAAAACAAAAAATTTCACAATTCACGTGGAAAACACAAAAGATCCCAGATAGCCAAAGCAGTCTTGAGAAAGAAGAATGGAGCTGGAGGAATCAATCTTCCTGACTTCAGGTTATACTACCAAGCTACAGTCATCAAGAGAGTATGGTACTGACACAAAAAACAGATATATAGACCAACGGAACAAAGAGAAAGCCCAGAAATAAACCCATGCACCTATGGGAAACTTATTTTTGACAAGGAAGGCAAGAATATACAATAGGGCAAAGACAGCCTCTTCAATAAATGGTACTGGGAAAACTGGACAGCTACGTGTGAAAGAATGAGATTAGAACAATTCCTAACACCACCAGTTCAGTTCAGTTCAGTGGTGTCCAGCTCTGTGTGACCCCGTGAATCTCAGCACAACAGGCCTCCCTGTCCATAACCATCTCTCAGAGTTCACTCAGACTCATGTCCAATGAGTTGGTGATGCCATCCAGCCATCTCATCCTCTGCCGTCCCCTTTTCCTCCTGCCCCCAATCCTTCCAGGCATCAGAGTCTTCTCCAATGAGTCAACTCTTCGCATGAGGGGGCCAGAGTACTGGAGTTTCAGCTTTAGCATCATTCCTTCCAAAGAACACCCAGGGCTGATTTCCTTTAGAATAGACTGGTTGGATCTCTTTGCAATCCAAGGGACTCTCAAGAGTCTTCTCCAATACCACAGGTCAAAAGCATCAATTCTTCGGCACTCAGCTTTCTTTATAGTCAAACTCTCACGTCTATACATGACCACAGGAAAAACCATAGCCTTGACTAGACGGACCTTTTCTGGCAAAGTAATGTCTCTGCTTTTCATTATGCTATCTAGGTTGGTGATTACTTTCCTTCCAAGGAGTAAGTGTCTTTTAATTTCATGGCTGCAGTCACCATCTGCAGTGATTCTGGAGCCCAAAAAAATAAAGTCTGACACTGTTTCCAGTGTTTCCCTATCTATTCCCCACAAACTGATGTGAACAGGTGCCATGATCTTCATTTTCTGAATCTTGAGCTTTAAGCCAACTTTTTCACTCTCCTCCTTCACATTCATCAAGAGGCTTTTTAGTTCCTCTTCACTTTCTGCCATAAGGGTGGTGTCATCTGCACATATGAGGTCCTTGATATTTCTCCTGGCAGTCTTGATTCCAGCTTGTGCTTCTTCCAGCCCAGCGTTTCTCATGATGTACTCTGCATAGCAATTAAATAAGCAAGGTGACAATATACAGCCTTGATGTACTCCTTTTGCTATTTGGAACCAGTCTGTTGTTCCATGTCCAGTTCTAACTGCTGCTTCCTGACTTGCATATAGGTCTCTCAAGAGGCAGATCAGGTGGTCTGGGATTTTCATCTCTCTCAGAATTTTCCACAGTTTATTGTGATCCACATAGTCAAAGGCTTTGGCATAGTCAATAAAGCAGAAATAGAGGTTTTTCTGGAACTGTTGCTTTTTCCATGATCCAGCGGATGTTGGCAATTTGATCTCTGATTTCTCTGCGTGTTTTAAAACCAGCTTGAACATCTGGAAGCTCATGGTTCACATATTGCTGAAGCCTGGCTTGGAGAATTTTGAGCATTACTTACTAGCATGTGAGATGAGTATAACTGTGTGGTAGTTTGAGCATTCTTTGGCATTGCCTTTCTTTGGGGTTGGAATGAAAACTGACCTTTTCCAGTCCTGTGGCCACTGCTGAGTTTTCCAAATTTGCTGGCATATTGAATGCAGCACTTTCAAAGCATCATCTTTCAGGATTTAAACAGCTCAACTGGAATTCCATCACCTCCACTAGCTTTGTTCATAGTGATGCTTCCTAAGGCCCACCCAACTTCCTACTGCATGATGTCTGGCTCTACGTGAGTGATCACACCATCGTGGTTATCTGGGTCATTAAGATCTTTTTATATAGCTTTTCTGTGTATTCTTGCCACTTCTTCTTAGTATCTTTTGCTTCTCTTAGGTCCACACCGATTCTGTCCTTTATTATGCTAATCTTTGCAAGAAATGTTCCCTTGGTATCTCTAATTTTCTTAAAGAGATCTCTAGTCTTTCCCATTCTCTTGTTTTCCTCTGTTTCTTTGCATTGATCACTGAGGAAGGCTTTCTTATCTCTCCTTGCTGTTCTTT
>SJYC01138403.1:0-12919 GCA_006408675.1 Madoqua kirkii
TTTATGTATACTTTTCAATATTTAAATATATTTATTAAAAAGGCCTTCCTAGTGGTTTGGTAATAAAAAAAAACTCCTCCTGCCAATGCAGGACACATAGGTTTGATCCCTGGGTCAGAAAGATCCTCTGCAGAAGGAAGTGGCAACCCATTCCAGTATTCTTGCCTGGGAAATCCCATGGACAGAGGAGCCTCAAGGGCTATAGTTCATGGGGTCATAAAAAGAGGCAGACATGACTTAACTTAACAACAACAATATTTATAAAAAATTTTAAATGTATATACACACATATGTCTTTGTGTATGTAGATATACATAATGCATGTATCCAGATGTACATGTGTATATGTATATACACACATATACAAGAGAGAGACATGAGAGCACCTTAGGAATTATCAAGACTGTCATACTGCCTGACTCACAGGAGAAAATTTGTATCGCAGACTTTCTTTCAGAACAGCACCCCTTGGAGGCAGACCTGAGCAGATTGCATGACCTTCTGTTATTACTGTGGAAACTACCCTTCTATTAGAATTATAGTTCATAACCATTTAGTGCTCTCTATACTTCAAAGAACATCAGGCTCAAAGAATGTTAATCCCTGTTTCATAAAATTTATTGTCAACAAGCTTCAACCAATTCAGCTTTCATTAAACAAATGCTTCAAAAGAACATTAATGAAATAGTTCTTATATTTAAATATATTATTTCCGGAATCAAATTTTAGTTTATAACTTGTGCATTATTTTTACAAAGACAGAGCTCATAATTACAAAGGTCACTACAGTTGTCCAGACACTAATTGGGTCATAAGTTAAATCCTTATTTACTAAACAGACAATATATTTGTCATGTCCCTGTTCAAATATCACCCTCTCTGGGAAGTCTTGCTGGATCCCCCTGAGGCAGATAGAATTACTGTGTCTTGAAGCATCCCCAGCATGTTGTACACTCTTCTATTACAGAATGTGTCCTAAAGTTGATTTGTTTATTTCTTTGTCTCCCCTGCTAGACTGTTTTAGCCATCTTTGTATGCTCAGAAACACATGGCAAGTGCTCAAAAAAAAAAAAAAAAAAAAACTAGAAGTGAGGGAGAGGGGAGACATAAGGGAAGGAAGAAAAGAAAGGCTTTTCTTAACACTAGCAAATTAGGCAGAAGATATCCTTGGTCAGATGAAACAGTTGTTTGTCCAGCAAGCTTCATTTTGCATCCATTGTCACAAAGTAATTAGAATCTAGGTTATTTACAGTGATGCCTATAAATACTTTGAAAGTATTAATCCAGTGTTAGACCGATGCTTCATGTCCTGCTATGCCATATGAATCATTTCACTTATGGGCTGAGGACAGTAAATATTTTACAAATATTATCTTGCCAAATGGGTATGTGTAAAAATTGTCCTCAGGGCTTCCAGTGATGAAAGAGTATGCACACCAACAAAACAAGCACACTTCCCCAACCCCCAGGCAACATTTTTCACTCCCTCCTCTACTTCCCAGAGCGCATTATTCATTCCTGTAACATAGCCTTCAGCACAATGTGTCAGAGTCTGTTGTGTTTCCCCTGCCCAACTGCATTGTAAGCTTCTTGAGGACAGAGGCTATCTTCATCTTTTTATCTCTAGTTTCCATCACAAGGAGTGGCACATGATAGTTCTTCCTTATTTATTTATTGAATGATTAAACAAGAGAACATCTTGTAATACTCATATTTGAGTACATTTTAAATGTCCAGTCAGCTTAGCTCTCTGTCATTCAACCTTAGAGGCATCTCTAAAATAGGAGTCAACAAAAGAACATTTAGCTCCTTACCATGTGGTTGCAGCATCATAACCAGAAAGGGACCTTAAGTCTTTTCAGTATCCTAGGAACTCTCAAACCATCCTGTGAGAAAGCGACCATCTGATCATTAATAAAATCTAGCAATAGTTGTCATTTTCCCATGTAAACCTGAAAAGCTCAGAGATACTTAGAGAATTCTGAGCTGAGAAGTAAAAAAGCAAACAGAAGGAAAATAAAAGGATAGATATGGGGGAAAAAATCATTTTCTATGTAAGCACCAACATATGCTTGGTATTATGCTAGGTGCTCAGGATTTAATGTTCAAATAAGATGTGCCCCATGGCCTGGCTCACATACTATCTGGGTCTGTGAAATCCTAAAATATCTCCTGGGACAACCTCAAAATGTTCTCAGCAGAGGAAAGAACTTGAAAATTTATCACTGTGGCTGCAGCAACCTGATATTCAATTTGGGTATGTGTTTAGCTTTTAAATCCCATAAAACATACTCTTGATTTACCAATAGAATAAACAAGTCAATAAAACAAAATGTCATAATCATGGTTTCACTCCCAAAATCTTAAATTCCTCTTCAAAGAAAAATAAGAACTCAGCAGTATCAGAGACAAAACTGTTCCACCATCTACATTCAATCATAAAACACAAAACAGGGCCTTGGCAGTCAGCAAAACAAGCCCGGCATTGGGGTTTTGACAACGGGATCAAGCTGTAATCAAAGCAATTATATCTGTCCAATTGCAGGGCAATTGACAAGGAGATATATGAAATATTCTTATGAGCCCATAAGAGTACCAAGAAGAGAGGGTAATGAAGGGACCATGTGGGATGATGGTTTAGAAGTTCTGAAATAATCCCCTCAAAAATGATTTTTTAAATACGCCAATAAAGAAGGACATGGATGTAGCATAATTACAATCTGCAAATGAAGCTTGAGGTTCTGTATATTCGAACTTATTTGAATGTGCTCACTGAAGCCTACTAAAGAAAAATTTCCAGTAGACCAAGGTCTACAAAATGTTTTACTTTAAATTTTCTAACATTTTTATTGGAACTAAATATAAGACTCAAATCCTTCCTCTTTAGGAACAACAGCAACAACAACAAAAACCCAAGGGATCCAAGGTAAAAATAATAAATTGGACTTTATCAAAAATTAAAACATTTTCACTTCAGGAAACATCAGGAAAGTAAAAGACAAGTCACAAATTAGGAGAAAATATTTGTAAATCATACATCTAATGAGAGACTGGTACCCAGAATAAAAGAGGTCTTATACTTCAATAATAAGACAATGATTAAGCCAGTTTAAAAATGCACAAAGAAAATTAAACAGGCATTTTGACTAAGAAGACATGTGATTATGCAACCAGATCATGAAAAAATGCATAATATAATTTGGCATTAGGGAAATACAAATTAAAACTATAATGAGATATCATTCCATGCTCACTAGAATGGCTACAATCATAAAGCAAAAACAAATGTTAATGTGAATACAGAAAAATTGGAAATTAGAATGTTAAAAGATACAGCCACTTTAGAAAATGGTTTGGCAGTTTCTTTAAGTGTTAAACACAGATTTACATATGACCCAGTATTCCTTTGCTTGGCATCTATGCTAGAGAAATGAAAACATATGTCCACCCAACCTTGCACATGAAGAGCTGTTCATAGCAAAATCATTCATAACAGACAAGCTGGGGAGAAAGCATGATAGGCAAGTATTAGGAAGCCGTTGATAATGGGGATCAAAATGAGGTATATTTTAGGAGAAATCAGAGCTGGAAATCAGAACCTCAGAAAACCAAAACCAGACTTGGAGTCTTGAAGAATTTCTGACAAACTGGAAAGGTCTTCCTGTCTGTGACTCTGGTAGTCTCTATGAGGTGACCTGCAGAATTGCAGGGTCCTGTCATGGACATCACGACAAGAAGCAAAGATACTTCTTATCCTCTGCATGGTTGACCACTTATCCTTAGCACTTTTAACTCAAGACTGCCCCCAACATACAAACACATGATCAAAAATTCCTCAAGAGTAGGGACCACATATTATTAACTTTTGTTTATGACACAGGCTCAATGATCTTTACTCTTAAACCTGAGAACAGTAAGCAAAGAGAACTGTTTGTAATAGAATCCAATGTTTCAGACAGAAATTTAGTTTCTAGACACATGACCTCGAGGGTTACATCTCTCCTTGGAACTTTGGTTACATCTTCCCTGCCATGTAGGTAATTACGTTATATGTCAAGGTTCTGATAAGATCTAAATGGCAGATCTAAATAGGTCAGTCACTTGGCACTTGGTGCTCAATAACTAATGGTTATTAATTTTTCTGAAATTTAGCACTGAGCCATGGTTTCTCTGAGTCCATCACCCTGGAGCTTTGTTATCCAGCATGCCCTTTGCTACATAGTATTCTCACAGACCCAGTAGGCTGGGCTGCATCCTAATAAGCAGCCCCACAGAATACTCAAGAAAGCCTTCCTTAGCAATCAATGCAAAGAAATAGAAGAAAACAACAGAATGGGAAAGACGAGATCTCATCAAGAAAATGAGAAATACCAAGGGAACATTTCATGCAAAGATGGGCTCAATAAAAGACAGAAATGGTATGGACTTAACAGAAGCAGAAGATATTAAGAAGAGGTGGCAAGAATACACAGACGAACTGTACAAAAAAGATCTCATGACCCAGATAATCACGATGGTGTGATCACTCACCTAGAGGCAGACATCCTGGAATGTGAAGTCAGGTGGACCTTAGAAAGCATCACTACGAACAAAGCTAATGGAGGTGATGGAATTCCAGTGGAGCTGTTTAAATCCTGAAAGATGTTGCTGTGAAAGTGCTGCACTCAATATGCCCACAAATTTGGAAAACTCAGCAGTGGCCACAGGACTGGTAAAGGTCAGTTTTCATTCCAATCCCAAAGAAAGGCAATGCCAAAGAATGTTCAAACTACCACACAATTGCATTCATCTCACACACTAGTAAAGTAATGCTAAAAATTCTCCAAGCCAGGCTTCAGCAATACGTGAACCATGAACTTCCTGATGTTCAATCTGGTTTTAGAAAAGGCAGAGGAACCAGAGATCAAATTGCCAACATCCTCTAGATCATGGAAAAAGCAAGAGAGTTCCAGAAAAACTTCTATTTCTGCTTTATTGACTATGCCAAAGCCTTTGACTGTGTGGATCACAATAAACTGGAAAATTCTGAAAGAGATGAAAATCCCAGACCACCTGACCTGCCTCTTGAGAAACTGATATGCAGTTCAGGAAGCAACAGTTAGAACTGGACATGGAACAACAGACTGGTTTCAAATAAAAAAAGGAGTAAGTCAAGGCTATATATTGTCACCTTGCTTATTTAACTTCTATGCAGAGTACATCATGAGAAACGCTGGACTGGAAGAAGCACAAGCTGGAAACAAGATTGCCAGGAGAAATATCAGTCACCTCAGAGATGCAGATGACATCACTCTTATGGCAGAAAGTGAAGAGGAACTAAAAAGCCTCTTGATGAAAGTGAAAGATGAGAGTGAAAAAGTTGGCTTAAAGCTCAACATTCAGAAAACTAAGATCATGGCATCTGGTCCCTTCACTTCATGGGAAATAGATGGGGAAACAGTGGAAACAATGTCAGACTTTATTTTGGGGGGCTCCAAAATCACCGCAGAGGGTGATTGCAGCCATGAAATTAAAAGATGCCTATTCCTTGGAAGAAAAGTTCTGACCAACCTAGATAGCATATTGAAAAGCAGTACTTTTCCAACAAAAGTCCATCTAGTCAAGGCTGTGGTTTTTCCAGTAGTCATGTATGGATATGAGAGTTGAACTGTGAAGAAAGCTGAGTGCCAAAGAATTGATGCTTTTGACCTGTGGTGTTGGAGAAGACTCTTGAGAGTCCCTTGGATTGCAAAGAGATCCAACTAGTTCATTCTGAAGGAGATCAGTCCTGGGTGTTCACTGGAAGTACTGATTTTGAGGCTGAAACTCCAATACTTTGGCCACCTAATGTGAAGTGTTGACTCATTGGAAAAGACTCTGATGCTGGGAGGGATTGGAGGCAGGAGGAGAAGGAGACGACAGAGGATAAGATGGCTGGTTGGCATCACCGACTTGATGGACATGAGTTTGAGTGAACTCTGGGAGTTGGTGATGGACAGAGAGGCCTAGCGTGCTGCGATTCATGGAGTAGCAAAGAGTCAGACACGACTGAGTGACTGAACTGAACTGAAATGATTACATAATACTCCAGGTATTCTACCTCAAGCTGTTATAACAAAATTCCACAGACTAAGTGACTTAAAGAACAGAAACATTTCTCACAATTCTGGAGGCTAAAAGCTTGAGATCAGGTTGTCAACATGGTTGGAGCCTATCTTTTTGGCTTGCAAATGGCTGCCTTCCTTCTGTACCCTCACATGGTGTAGAGAGAGAGATCTCTTCCGCTTCTTACAAAGACACAGTCCTATCAGAGAAGTATCCCACCTTTATTTATCTTAATTATTTCCTAAAGATCGTATCTTCAGTAACTGTCACATTGGGGGTTAGAGCTTCCACATGTAAATATTGGGAGGACACAATTCTGTTCACAGCACCAGAGAAGGTCTGGTTAACCACAGAGAGAATGGGTGAGAGCCGGGGTCACAGTGAATGCCCCTTGGTTAGCTTCCTGTCTTTCATCCATCACCTCTCCATTACAAGGCTGGATTTGTGTTTTTGGTTTGTTTGTTTGTTTGTTTGTTTTTGCTTTTTTCTTTTCTTCTCCACTGGTAAACCATTCCAAAAACTTAAGATTTGGCCTACAAAAATCATATTGACACCTAATGAGATTTCTCCATGTCCCTCCTGAGTGCTTTTTTTCCTGTATTAAATAAGATTTCAGGATTTCTTGCTTTTTCAGTTTATGTTTAGATATTTCTCAGGCTCCTTTCAGTGGACACCATGGTGGCTTCCTGTTAAACCAGTAACCCTGATTATTTTAATCTGAAATTCTTCCTACTGGTATTTCCCCATATACACATTTAGGCAATGGGCAGAATCTAGTTGACTCAAAGGCCCTACAGAGACTATGAACCTAATTTTCATATGCTAAAACCCTAATCTGAATGGGATAGTATTTGGAAATGGGGCTTTCAGAATAAAATTAAATCCTGAGAGTATAGTCCACATGAATGGGATTAGTATCCTTATAAGGTCAGAAAGCTAACTGTGGATAAACTACCTAGTTTAGTATTTTGTTATAGCAGCCCTAGCTGACAAGATAGGAAGGCTTCATCAAAGAATTAAGACGCAGTGTACAAGTTGATATTTCCCTGCAATGTTGAACAAAATTCCTTGGGTACATCACTCATTATTAGAGAAATGAAAATCAAGACCTCAAAGAGATATCACCTCAAACCAATCAGAATATCCATCATCAAAAATCTGCAAACAATAAATGATGAAGAGGATGTGGAGAAAAGGGAACCCTCATGCACTGTTGGTGGGAATGTAAACTGATATAGCCATCGTAGAGAACAGTATGGAGGTTTCTTAAAATCTAGAAATAAATCTATCATACGACCCAGCAATCCCACCACTGGGTATACACTGAGAAAATCACAATTTTAAAAGACACATGCACCCCAGTGTTCACTGTAGCAATATTTGCAATAGTCAGGACCTGGAAGCCACCTAGATGTTCATCAACAGATAAATGAAAAAAGAAGATGTGGTCAATATATGCAATGAAATATTATTCAGTCATAAAAATAAATGAATTTGAGTCAGTTGTAGTGAGGTAGATGAACCTAGAGCCTCTTATACAGAGTGAAGTAAGTCAGAAAGAAAAAAAACAAGTATTATATATTAACACATATATATGGAATCTAGGAAAATGAAACCGATGAACCTAGCAAAGAATGAAATTGTGGACACAGCAGGGGGAGGTGAGAGCAGGACTAACTGAGAAAGTAGCTTTGACATATGTACACTATAATGTGAAAAATACATAGTTAGTGGAAAGTTGGTATACAAAACAAGGAGCCCAGCCTGGCCCTCTGTGAGGACTTGGGTTGGGGGGCGGTGGGGATAGGGAGGAAGGTGTATATATATATATATATCTTTGTGTTTGTGTGGCAGAAATAAACACAACATTATAAAGCAATTGTACAATTAAAAAGTTTAAATATTTACTAAAGAAGTCCGTGGGTATAGGGTAGAGGGGAAGATGAAGATAGAACCCAGAGTTGGTGATTGTATACTATATATGGGCACTTTAGATACATTACACAGTTTACCAACTACTATCCATTCTCTTACCAATATAATACCCTCTTATCAGAGTCTCAAATCCTTTCTTCCCCCTTTTCAATTCACTTCTCATAGTAGTAATTTCACCAAAGTACTCATTTACTCTGCAAACAATAATTTTATAATTGACCTTCCCATGATAGATTTGTTAAGAGCTGGGGCCTGAAGACCTGGATTTGTACCCCAGATATTCACCTGGAAAAGTGATTTAACCTTCCCTGCAAAAATAGTTAGTCACATCTTCCTCATAGAGCAGTAAGAATTAAACAAGCAATTATGCTGCATGTTTACTGCATGCCCTGACTCAACAAAATGTAGATTTTAATATTGTTAGGACAAGTGACTTGTCCAGTGTCACGGATAGCAGAGAGAATTAGAACCCTCAGTATCACATTGAAGTCTTCCATGATGCTTCTTTAACTGAACATCTTTGCATTCTAGGCTAAGAGATGGAATTATGGAGGAAAAAGACCGTAAACATAAACATCTATATGAGGACTGGGCTCTACGTGTCACCATCATGTTCTAGTTCTCTTATCTGGTCAAATTCTGAGTCTGTAGATACTTTGTTAGGTCAAATGATTGACTGTGATAGTATGTGCTAGAACATCTACTAAATATTCATAAGATCAGCTAGTACTGAGTCTGGAAAAGGGAATGGCAACCCACTCCAGTATTCTTGCCTGGAGAATCCAATAGAGAAAGAGGCCTGGTGGGCTGCAGTCCATGGGAGAACATCTACTAAACGTTGGTAAGATCAGCTAGAGTCTGTGGCATTTGAGCCACAGCCCTCCCCTTTCCCTACATGCTTACTGGATGGAAACTCCTTTCCCTCAGCTCCCAGCCAAGGATTACAGTATATCCTCCAGTAAAGGCAAATCATCAGTATTATTCTCAGATGCTTTTGAATGTTAGTTGCTTTTGTTTCCGTATTTGTTAATGCCCATAAGGGACATCCCAGCTCAATTGATTCCATTTATCTACATGACTCTCTTTTTTCCCTTCCTGATATAGATTGTTCTCATGTTCTCTCTGCCTGCTCCTCTCCAGTATAAATCTACTGTAAAAAAGCAGTCAATAGTTAAGAAGAACTTAGAGGAGAAATGACATTTACTTGTTCATTGCTCATTGACCTCATTTGCACTCATCACATCATCCTTTCCCGGTGAGCAAGAATGGGGCTTCAAAGCCATCATCATCCAGTGTTCTAACTGCTATTACTGATAGATCAGAGCCAAGATCCTGTCTGAAACCTATTTGGCCATCTCAGACTTGGTGTTGTATCCATGCCAAGTGAATATTCTTTTAAAATATTCCACAAGCACTGTGTAAAGGTAGCAGGAGTTACCAGCAGTGGTAGTGAGGGATGCAGGGGAAGTGACTAACGGGATTCCTGGCACAGTGAACTTACTCTAGCAGACAACTGCAAAAGGCTCACTAATAGATCATTGGCAAGAATCAATGGAACTTTCAAAATAACTGAAATCCAACAAAAGCAAAGCCTGAAATATCTCAGAACATCTGTGTGACATAGATCAATGGAACTTCAGATCCCCAAAAGAATAATTATTCCAGAGTTCAGGCCCCTCAATCCTGATCTCCAAGGTTCACCACTATTAAAATTGTGTTAAAACTGAAGCTGTTATTACTTTACCTGTCTTATCTACTAGAACTGAAAGAAACTTTAGAGAACTTTTCACTCAATTATAATAAAAATAAATATGCTGATTAGAGTCTCTCAGATTTGGAACTGAACTTAGAAACCACCAAGCTGAAACCAAACAATCCCCCTAACCTTGCATTAGCTGCATACATCTTCTCTACAGCGAAGGGAGTATCAATTTCTCCTTGCAGACGTTCTGAATAGGGATCTCAATTTCCTAATAAGGACTGAGCACAACCCAAGTGCAAAATAAAACTATTATCTGGATCATCTAAAATCTGCAGAAAGACAAAATGTACTAGATTCAAAGTTGACCTTGGGCAAGTCCCCAGACCTCAGTATTTTCATCTTAAATTTGAGCTGTTAGTAGTTCTCATCTCCTGGGTTTATGAGGATTAGAGAAGATGCATATAATAGTTATTTTTCAATAAACATTAGCGATTGTCCTCATTATTAAAGTTCATTTTCTTTATACATATGAAGTGGAGACTTACGAAAAATAAAATGAAATTTTATTATCTACTTTGCAAATTTCTCAAATGGAAGTGATAGTGCTTTGATTCACAAATATTATTATGGTTTCCTTTGGCATGTCATAAAAACTGAATCCAAATGGTCAGCTCCTTTGTTCTCTGGTGTGTGTGTGTTAATTACTCTATTATAAAAAGAACAGTGGCTGCCACATATTGAGCCCCTACTTTGTGTTAGAGCTTTTCATAATTTACCTCAGTCAACATTCACAGCAGTTCCAGGAGGTGCCCCAACTCAGATGAGAAATCTGAGATTTAAGATGTTAGGTAACATGTATAAAGTCACCCAGACAGATCTCTGGCTCCCACACTCCCCATACCTCCCTAAGGTTTTTTTGTTTTTATTCCTAAAATGTATCCTTGATTTAAGAAATAAGAGCCAGGCTTCTGGAGGCTGGAAATGAAATCATACTAGTTTCAGTGCCTGTAGTGATCCTGAGTAAGAATGCAAACTTGGTGGAGAACTAGTAGCCTCAGGAAGAAGCTGTCAATCTCAATTAAGACATCAACGTGTCAAAGGAGGAAGGTACCACCATGAAGTCTATTGTTGAATGCATGTCAGGTGAAGGCAGTACTAATCACTGCATGATCCTAATATGTCCATTCCCTACTTCTCCCAAACGAAGGTCACTGAGTTATTATGGCACGGTGGTTTGCACTACTTTGATTCCACCAAGTGGCAGGTGGCCTGACAAACATGCACTCAGCATGTTTTGTTGGGTCCCTACAGCTGTGCTGCCAATCAGTTCAGGATGGCTGCAAGTTAATGCTAATTAGCTTCTGTTGATCTGCATATTCCAACAGCCTCCCAGGATTCCCATTTTGATATGCAAGATTGCCAGTTGGGTATGTGATTGAATTAAGGAGCAAAAAAGATTTTCTTCACAGAGGGATATGTGGGTCTGAATCCCCAGCAAAGGCTGTTACCCTTTTGGTTCACGGTTGGCAGCTCTGGCCCTTAGCATAGAGGCATGGGTTCCAGGCTGATGGTTCTGCCACCCTGCTTATAGAAACAAAAATGATGCCTTAACCTCCTAAAGCTATTAGGAGTAAACATTCTTTCCATCTGGTCTGTGAAATGGCACTGGCAATTTAGATGGGAAAAGAATCGATAGTTTTTTCTTCTACTTGGTTCAAATCTAAGTTCAAATCATCTAAACCAATCTGACCAATTATTTATTAAGAATTGTTTCCTGTAGCATGCAAAGAGAACTAATCCCAAATGACTGGATAAACTACTTTACCTTCTGTACTCAGTTTCCTCAAATACAATGTTAGAAGGCTGTGCTAGAGCCCATTAGAGGAGAGAAAACACATGACCAAGATAGCAACATGTTTGACACATGTTAGCCCCTGGTGATATATATATATATCACAAAGAGTCAGACACAACTGAGCAACTTAAAAATTATTTTAAAAAAAACTTATATTTTAAGTCAGTTTTAAAATATAAACAGCTATACAGTACATGGGCTTCCCAGGTGATGCAGTGGTAAAGAATCTGCCTGCTAGTGCAGGAGATGCTGGTTCAATCCCTGGGTTGGGAAGAGCCACTGGAGGAGTGTATTGCAACTGCTCCAGTATTCTTGCCTGAAGAATCCTATGGACAGAGGAGCTTCACAGGCTACAGTTCATGTGGTCAAAAAAAGTTGGACACGGCTAAGTGACTAAGCACACATGCGTACATCTAGTACATACTAAACACAGGTGCTAACATCTGTGATAGCATGGTGCACATGGCTGGAGATTTAAATATGAAACGATTATTCATCTTCCTCTAGGAATATATAGTAAATAGACAATTATAAAGGAATAAAGTACCTCCTAACAATGGTATGCTACAATTCTTTCTTTTTGCTATAACTTCGAAGGAACACCACAAATTTATGGCTCTACCAATTAGTAGCCTTGTTTTCTCGTGTATGTTGCTTAACTTCTCTGGACCTTTGTTTTTCCTTCTGTAAAAGTCATGTACACCACATAAGGTCATTGAGACTGTGAAATTAAATAATGTTTGTTAAAGTTACTGACACATATCAGACATTCAGTAAGTAGTATTTTCTGTTTTTCCTTTTAGAGGATATTATTAGAATCACTTGAGTACAATAAATTTTGGGATGAAGGACAGAGGTAGAAGAAAAAGAGGTGGAAGGATTTCAGCCACATAAAAAAGGAACTCAGTAGGAAACTGCACTATGGGGGCTGGTGTATTTAGATTTTGCACCTGTATTTCATCAGGGCAATGAAAATATGATCTCACTGAGTAAACATTACAAAAACAATTTTCAAAAGTTTAACTTGGCTGCAGCCTTAGAAAGTTCTGCTTCCCTGAAGTGATTAAACAATATTTCTTGGAAAACATTTGCTAAATATAATTGCAAGGGAAACTTTTTTCTCCTTTTCATATTGTTAGATTTAGGAGGTCCAATCATATTTTTGTAGGAAAAGTTACTAAAACTATTGTTGAAGTTATATTTTATATTTATCACATAATGTATATTTTCATGTTTGTGTGTATATATATGTATATCTACATTTCTTTATGTATATCTGTATAACACATGTAAGAGTGTGTCCATATATATGGTGTATGTATATAAATATATGTATACATCAT